>JAMFTM010000138.1:0-143277 GCA_023522825.1 Diaporthe ampelina
TCGACTCACAAAGCAGAGTTCTCATCCTCGAGGCAATCAGGGTGTGGAGAGCAGGGAAGACAACGATTATCATCACGCACGACGTATCACAGATACTCGACAAGGATTACGTCTATGTGCTGGATCAGAACTCCCTCGTACAACGCGGGCTTCGAGAAGATTTAGTCAAGGATGAGGGCGGTGTCTTCAGGTCGCTGCTGTCCTCCACCGACAATGAGGGCCGGCCGGGCTGGGACTCATCACCACCGCCGCACCCGGCCGGCATCACCAACGACGCGGTTTCAACCTTTGCAAGGAAGCCTTCCGCTTCGACCGGGAGCCGTGGGCTCTTCCGAATGTCCCTGGGGGCCAATGTGGAGCGGTCGACGGTGATCAAACTCGCGGAACCGACCTCGTGGAGACATAGCAGGGCGCTGAACCCCATAAGGAAGACGAGCTTGGACATGGTCCAGGAGAGCGGGGAGATGACCAGGTCCCGTCGACCTACCGACAAGACACCCAGGCGGCAGGAGCGACAGAACAATGGAAGTGAAAAGCATGAGGGACAGGAGCGACCTGGACAAGACAAGGGGAGTCAGCTTGTCAGGCGTGGCGCTGACCAGAATCTCCCCATACGCAAGATCTTGGCCACAGTATGGCCCATTCTCGACAGGAGAAATCGCCTTCGTCTGGTTCTAGGAATGTTTGCCTGCATCATCGCCGCCACTTGTAACCCGGTCTTCTCCTGGGTCTTTGCGCAATTGGTTGCCGCGTTCTGGGCACCGCCTGCTGAGATGCGGTCTTCTGGGCAGACATGGGCCATCCGTCTGACCATCGTCGGCGCTGCAGACGGATTTGCTACATTTTCTGCATTCTACATGATGCAATGTGCCGGCCAGGCATGGGTAACATCCCTGCGTGTCGAGGCGCTGAAGAGGATCCTCTCCCAGCCGAAGCAGTGGTTTGATATGCCGACCAACTCGCCTGTTCGCGTCGCTGACGTGCTCGACGCGGATGCAGAGGAGATGCGCAACCTTGTCGGACGCTTTGTCCCGATCATAATGATTGTTGTGACAATGATGATCGGCGGGCTGATCTGGGCGCTGGTTGTCTCGTGGAAGCTGACACTGGTGACGCTTGCCTCCGCTCCAGCCGTATACGCTGCTACGCAGGCCATCGGTTCCATTTCGGGGAAATGGGAGGCGAGATGTAATGCCACAGCCGAGACCACAGGCGCAGTGTCTGTCGAGACCTTCCTGAACATTCGCGTGGTCAGGGCGCTCACCCTGGAACACCACTTCCTCTCCAAGCACACCCGCTCGACGGAGGCCACATTTCGAGTCGGCGTCCAGAGGGGCTTGTGGACGGGCTTCTTCTACGGTCTCAACCAGGGTGTGCCAAACTGGCTCACGGCACTTGTCTTTTGGTACGCAGCCGTGCTGCTCACATCGCCAGCCGCGACCATCTCTGCCTCGGGCATCATGCAGGTCATCAACCTGCTGCTATTCAGCATAGGTACTGCCGCAGCAATGCTGGACAGTATTCCCCAGATCGCTCATGCAAAGGCGGCGTCTATACAAGTATTGCACTACGCCACCTTGAGCTATACTAGTAGCCACGAAGGACGCGGTGATGTGAGGGTGTTAACGCCCTTCCCTATCGAGATGAGAGGCTTACAATTCGCATATCCCGTGGCCCAAGGTGGTCAAGATGTTCCCAAAAAGGTTCTTCGCAATGTCAATCTCCGCATCGACCGTGGTGACTGCGTTGGTATCGTGGGTGCTTCCGGATGCGGCAAGAGCACCATCGCGAATCTTCTCTTGAGGCTGTACGAGCCGTTGGAGGACCAACCGCCCGGGAGGAACACCCAGCACCACGTCTCGCATCCCTCTCATGCTACACTACAGGACCCAGGCCCTGCAGGGCTGTCTTATGCGCGCGTGCCAGCCTCGGACGTGTCAACGTCTGTCCTGCGCACGCACACGGCCTACGTCCCCCAACACCCCTTCCTCTTCCCGGCCACAATCCGCGAGAACATCGTCTATGGACTTCACGCAGACTCTCCATGTCGTGACTTGGATTCCGTTGTGGCTGCCGCCAAGCTGGCCTGTATACACGACTTCATTGTCTCGTTACCAGAGGGTTATTCCACCCTCGTAGGCGAGGGCGGCCTAGGGCTGTCGGGCGGTCAGGCTCAGCGTGTGAGCATCGCACGGGCACTTGTTCGCAAGCCCGAGTTGCTTGTATTGGATGAGCCAACCAGCTCTCTTGATGCTGAGGGTGCTGAGGGTGTGAGGAAGGCTATCCGGGGCCTGATGGGGCGGAGCCGGCAAGGTGAACAGGGAGAGGGGCTCACAATCGTGATCATCACGCATTCGAGGGAGATGATGAAGACTGTTGGCCGTATAGTGGTCATGGATGAGGGGTTTGTGGCTGAGGAAGGCGGATTCGAGGAATTGCTGGCCCAAGGGGGCAATTTCACTGCGTTGCTGGGTGGCGGAGCCTGGCTCCCTTCTGACTATAACAAGTCTGCGAGCGCAAGGGGTACAAAAAGTCGACTGGGCACCTGTGACGATGCCACAACACTTGTGTCACCGTCTGTTTCCGAAGAGTCGGGTGCTGACGGTAATAATCCTCGTCAGAGGGCTCTGCAGAAATTAGCCGGCACGACATCAAATTAGACCGATGCTCACAAACCGTGCGTCCCAATAGCGCGAGCGATCTGCCCAGTCGCAAGAACCAGAGCTTTTCACGGATGACATTGTCTGCCTTGTAGGCTGTTGAATGGACCACCGCATTGATGGATGATCGGTGACTTGCAGGGCAGAAAAAGGAGGGTGCTAGCCCTGGCTAATCAGAGCACACTATTTAAATCAAATATACCACCTTTACCCTAACACTTTCTATTCCTGACTTATCTGGTTTCGTCTCAATTCAGTATACGTCCGAAGCCATACACGGCGCCTTCATACCTTGGTAAATGCTCCAAGACCTAGTGCATAAAAAAATACAATTCCTATAACAGTAGTTCAAACATAGTAAAAATTCTATCAATCAAAAGTCAAATACTGGAAACTTAGTCTTTTAACGTATAAAAATGAAAAGAACTTTAGCCTATTTAGACACAAGCCAGATAATTGACCTTCTTGGGCAGTAGACGTTCTCATACGGCCTTCAACCGCCTTCCTTCTCCAGAACGGAAACCTCAGCGAGCACTATCGAGCTCCGTCAAACATCCCCGGCATGGCACTTTAAACACCACTTTCTAGCTCCCTGCACGAGCCTTAGCTCATGCGTACTTTGATACCATTCGTGGCACAATTGCCGTGAATTTGTGACCCTGGGCACCTAGAAGGTATGTAACTTTGAATCCTTGGTGGCTATACGGAACTTTTTGCCATATGGAATGAAAATCGCAAGGCCCAGAATGGATAGGCCCACCGTTATAGCCATCAAGGACAAGAACGGTGCAATGAAACCTTGCCTGGCTGTCTATAGCATCCACTGGTTGTCAGCTATCAAAGCATCAAGTGGTTCTATGCCAACATGCTGAGAATTCGCCTTAGTGCGCGAATATTCCAATACTGCATCCTAATGGGTGAAGCTGTTGAAGGGTTATGCACAAAAGCTACTCACCCAGTCTGTAAAATAATAAGGCATGCCGGCCTTGTGATTATGGTGTTAGCAAGCTTCCGAGAAGCCACAGCGGCCGTGGACGGCTTGAGCACGTACCCCGAAGGTGTTCTTAACAACAGTCGCGGCGATCATGATCTCGCCGGGCAGGGACTTGTAACTGTCCACTGCATATGAAATCACAATAGATGGAATCCCGACAACTTGGACGCCCACGAGACCGTAACCCAGGATCACCACAGCTTCCCATGGCCACCCTCTTTGCTGCCCAACGGCAGTGACCACCATCCCAATCAAGCACGCGCCGACATAGGGTAATATGCTCAACAGCCTCATCTCCGCCTCTAAAACACCCTCGTTACGCCTGGCCTGCCGTAAAGCAATCCAGTCACTTAAAGGCCCGGCAGTCAACAACGCGAGAATGGCCCCAACTGCGAAAGCAAAGTTAGTGTATCCTATTTGTGCACTATTGAAAAAGTAAGGTGGTGCTGCGAAGACTTGAGATTCCGTGAGATTGAGCGCTAGCAGGCAATTTGCTGCGAAGCCCATTGTCAGAGAAGCCCATAAGACTATGGGAAAGGAGAATATCTGTATGGGCGAGACAATGTCATGAAGGATCGGGCGTAGGCCGCTGGCGAAGCGAGGGATTGGCAGAAGCGAGAACTGGGTGGCAGACGGATGGCCCAAAGGTCTGGAGCTGGAGCCGGTCGCTCCTGATCCTCGTGTGCTCTGGGCGGTGGCGTGGCGAGTTGCGCGTTTTTCTGTTGGCTGTAAAACTCCAATCCGAACCTCAGTCTCAGGGGCCGGCGAAACTTGGGGACGTCCATATTTGGTTTCTGGGTGAGCAATCACGATGAAGACCAAACTGGCCGCTTGGAGAATGGCACAGGTCCAGAAAAACCACCTCCAGCCATATCGGGCAGCAACACTTCCTGATATTACGGGTCCGATAAAAATCCCAATGAAGTATGCCCAGAAATAAAGGGCCATGGATCTGCCTCGTTGGTGGACAAAAAGCAGATCGCAAATTATCATCTACAGCATCAGGAGTTAGCCATCAAAGAAGTAAACAGAGTAGCCGTATAGAGGATGGTGAGGGGTGGGGCTGTAGGGTAGTCTTAGTATATCTCACAACCTTTAGCCTGTGAAGTATTTGTTCAATAGGCTGATTGTGGGATATATTTGTTCTGCTTACGGGCATAAGTGATTCGTTCGCAGCGGCACCCAGGCCAGAGACGACACGGGCCCCGAGAAAGCTTGGGAATGATGTGACCAAGGCTTGCCACACATTGGCGAGGATGCACACTATGCCGCAAATCGCGACGGTGAGTCGCCGACCGAAACAGTTCGCAAGAGGCACGATGATGAAATTGGCATAGCCGAGCGCTATAGCTGCAACCCCAAACTATGAAGCTTGGGTCAGACGGCTGCATTGTTCCCACCTGGACAGCAAGCTCCATCACATACCAGTAGGTTAACCTGTGAAATGGTTTTGTGGAACTCGGCCTCGAATATCTGCGTCAAGGGTGCAATGGAAAGAGGCGTCAAGATGCTGACGAAGACAAAGACGAATTGGTTGACGATCACGATGGTCTTCCACTTTGTGCTCCAGTTCTGTCGACATGTCAGAATGTTGGCTGAGACACCCAAATGCGCAAGTAAAAATCAGCTCACCAGAGGGTCATCCGCCTTGTCAGTGGGATTGGGCACCAGCACAAGTTCCTGGGACGATGAGGAGTCGTCGTCCGTCTGCCGATACACTACCTCAGTCCCCGGGATGTTTGTGTCTCTGTCTGGATAGCTCATGATTTCGACCCTGCGCAACGGATTGTACCTTTCTCAGCGTCTCGGACCGCCCACGGGAGGCCACACGCCTTTGTGCGAACACAATCAGGACTTTATATGCCGTCGAATACCATATCATGGCGAATATCTGGCCAAGCAACCTGGTCAGAATCCTACCCCACAGCTGAATCCAGATGAATAACACAACCGTTTCCCCACTGAAAATATCCGGTTCCAAACTCTGCCCTAATGCAGGAGCGATGAGCTTCCCCGTCGGCATCTGACAGTACTGAAGATACGGATGTGCTGACTATCCCGCACCAGGCGGCCGCCAGGACGGGTCAGAAACGCGAGATGGTAAATTGCTGTTGAAGCTGTTGCGTAGCATCACACCGTCGTGCACCGCAGCTCGGCGGACAAGCTACGGACGTCCGGAATCTTAACTCATGATGTCTATCAGGTCCCCCAAAATATTCTACTAATTATGTATAAAATAATACATATAGATAAGGAGGGTAGAGATAGAAGGATTTAAGAACATAGTAATTAGGTTAATATTACTTAGTATATTTCTTATTTAATAATATACTAAGTAATAAACTTTAAGTTTTTTTTTAAATAAATAAGTAATTATTTCCCTCCTAGGTGTAAGGTTAAAAGACTTATAATTGGTTTTTTTTAATTAATTTTTTTTTATACTTTTATAGTTTTATAACTAAGGCTTATTTACCTTAGGGGAATTAGGAGGGAAAATTATCTTATTAAAGAAAATTACTAGGTATTAAAGCTCCTTTCCCTTAGTTAAGTTACTATTAATTCTTATTTTAAGGGTAATAAGCTCCTCTATTTATTTTAAATAAATTTTATACTTGACTAGCACTTATACCTGGTGTTCTTCTACTTCATGCAACAGTGGCATCAGGCCTCTTGGGGCGTACCTAGGTAAACTAGCGGTTCTTTCCAAGCAGAGTAAAAAAATCCATCCCCATATCTGCATCTCTTTGGATTGATGTTACGTATGACTTCTTCGCTGGCAATTATAGACGTAGCTCAAGTCTGATTTTGCGATCCAGAGCACGTTTTCGTGCCTAGCCTAGGTGCTGATAATAAGAACCGCATTAAGCAATGCAGGCCTCCTTCCCTCTTTCCCTGATATCCCACGCGAGAATTGATGTACGCCCCGTCGGTTCCAAATATCCGGAGACCTGATGATTCTGTGACTTCACAAGAGGCAACATCATCACAAGAGAGACCAGACGTGAAAGTAAAATTAAGTGTTGAGGCAATGGCTAGCCATTACCCCGACCGAAGCACCGAACCTATTTATACAACAGACCGAATTGCCAACTGGTGGAGGTGAAGCGGGGAAGAATCTCCTTGTTTCTCTGATGAATTCCAACAAAGTGGAGTGGAATCGTTACCATAGATCACCTCGAAGTCCGTGGCTTCCAGAGTCGGTACCAATTCAGCCAATCTTGCTACCGAGAAAGTGGAAAGACCTCTTTACGGGTAGCTCACCCGGCTTCCTGGCGCCTGAAACAGAGCCAGATCGACTCTTTTGGTCGGCGATCTCGCCAAGGCGGATGCCACGGGAAGGAGAATTCGTTGCCTTACCGTCAGTTTCGGCACCGATCGGTCGTGGATTGATTGGTATATCGCAGCGCTCAACCTCGCTGCTTGTCATCAAGGTACCTGGGAGGCCGAGAACTGCGGCTGCTTTCACTGGGGTGCCTGTACGCATCGCCCTCATCGAACTAGTCATGCCGCGAGACCTCGGGATTCGTGAAGCGCGCGGGACGAATGGAAGAGACTCGTAAAAAGCCGGCGAAGTGAAGTTTCCAGGTGTAATCCCAGATATGAGGGATGGAGTTGGCGGGTCCGAGGAACGGCGATGAAACTCGGTCCCGCTTTTGGTGACAGAAACTACATTGCCCGAGCCCAATTCCACGAAGAGGCCATTCTGGCGGTCATAGTCTACGCCTAGGAGTCCGTCAGTAAAGAAGAAGACTTGCTGTACAGTAGCGGATAAGGGTGAAGAAGGTAAGAGACAACAGGGACTGCTTACAAACCATAGGTTCCGAATCTGGCAATGGAGGATAGCGGTGCACCCCATGTGCAAATCCATAGTCAAGAAAGACTGCGTGGCCCGGAGCGGCATACGAGTAGAGAGAAGGCGTTTGGCGGTGAATGTGACATTGTTTGACGGCATCCGAAAGGGCGTTCCGCTCTGCCTCAGGCCACCTACAGCATTTATAGTCAGCCATCAAAGCGATAAAGGAGTAGTTTCATGCCGACACAACAACAAGCGGGCCATAAGATAGCCACAGTATGTATGAAGCCCTTGAAGTCTTTGTTCTATAGGCTAGTAGTGGGGTATGTTGAGTCCGAAAGGGGTCAAAACTGAATCCAGAAGTTGCTTACATGGCCAAGTGAGTCGCATATGTCCATTGCTCGCTGAATCCTACCATGCGGACAGATTCAACCCTCCCTGTGAGTGTCCTCAACGGGCTGGCAACCTCAAGCTGATCCTCAGTGACGTATGGGACACGATGGAGCCCATCGAAGTGGTGGCGGAAGTGACCAGAGTATGGTTTTGCCGCCGAGGGAGGCAGGCTTGGAGCTTTTTGGTTATAGTTATGTGGTTGACTAGTGACAGTGGCACGAGGCTCGTCATCCCCTCCACCAACAGGCAAGTATTTGTGGGCGCCGTGTCGGCCCTGGAAAGTGTTTGGCCCCTGGCGGTAACCGAAATACCGACGACAGTGAACAGTTAATGAGCCCATGGGATTGGCTGGACTCCGGCTGAGAATCTCCGCCGTAAATTTGCGAACCAGCTCGCGAGTATTTCCCATATTTGGCTCCATCAAGGCTGACTCCCATCTGCATCCGAATCCAAGCTTCGTCATGTCTATCTCCAGGCTCACATCCTCCATCAGACGCAGATAGCGGAAGAGCCACTGGTGTGTGTTAGTCACTTGCTATGGGTCTCGGGATGGTGTATCCGGGAATATTCCAAACACGAAAGATGGAAGGCTTGTAAAAGAAGAAGCGTGGTACTGACCGTGGTGGGCAAAGGCTGCGTGCACTCTCTCACGCAGGGGCTAAAGATGACGTGAAACTTTCGGGTCAACAGCAACACGACCATTATCTCTGCTCGAAGACGCGGGCAGGCCCACATAGTTGCCCGCAGGGGCTTCAAGACAGATTTCAGGCTGACGAAGGCGTCAGCTGGCCAAGCTGGGCATGCCTGGCGTTCACTGTTGAGCAATATTGGCTTGGTGGTATCGGTATCAGCGAAAAGGTACCGTACGATCTCAAACCGAATCTTGCTTGGCAGATTGAAGTACGGAAACCTCTTGGTTCCATCGTATTGTTTGAAAGGACGTCCCTTGGTAAAATGTGCAACAAAAAGGCTCAACGTTTGATCGAATCTGCTAGACGGTCTGGGAATGGAACATATGATCGTTCCTCTCTGCTTTCTTGCGGTCCTGTACCATGCAAGGTCGACGGTGCGATCGAAAGTTGGAAAGGGGTCATTGTCCCGGTGTGTCTCTGTAGTAATGGTGGCCTGTGATTCTCCTTCCCCAAGTTTTGCCCTGCTTGGAAACACTCTCACGGTTGAGGCTGGTCCAACAAAACAGGCAGATGCGCTGCTGTCTGTCTGAGCTGGGCGGCGAGGGCTGACCGGCAGCCTAGGAACATTAAAGGGATGGTCAGTGGCGCGAGGGGTAGGTATGGGCCCAAACTTGTTGTCAATCAACCCCAATCTCTGCTGTCTTTCCAAGTCGTCCTTGATGGCTGGATGATCCACCAGACGAGGAGCATCGACCTTGTATGGGGGATTGGGTACCGTTGTGAAATCCGCTTTGGAATCCTGCGCACCATTGTGGAATAATACGTCTCCCGGCTGGGCGAATGTGGAATGACGGATGTTCTGGTAGGAGGTGCGACCTGAATTTTGAGAGCTCTGAGAGCCTCGACCGGGCTTGAGTGAATCTCGAGCGGCATAATAAACGTCATCGAATATTCCTGACAAGGAGAGGCGCTCAGCATCCTGTGAGGTTGCAACCGACAGGGGCTGGTAGGTTGTGGCGGCAGTAGTATTTGCTGGTGTCCCAGGCAGGTCACTGGAGAAGAGTCTTGAAATCTTCTTTCGCAGACCTCTGGCCTTCTTCCGGTTGACGTGCTTCTCTGCGGTATGCTCTAAGCCCCTGCTGAAGTCGCCTTCCCACTTCTCCCGCTTGCTTCCATCTACCTGACCTGCCATACTGACAAACAATATTCTGCAGGGATCTAGCTTCTTTACTGGCGAAGGAAATGGAAGTTGGGGGAGGGGCTGATCTGGTGGGGGTGGTTGTGGAAGCAGAGGGCCGATGAAAGGCCGAAGCCTGTCTGGATCTACCTCTTTTGAGGAAATAGCACTTAGAGGGCCCGAAGGGATGCTTCGAGAAGTTCCTTCAAGAAGCAGAGGTGTAGTTGTAAGTGAGGATGAAGCGCTGATGGTCGAGAAGGTCAAAGACGCAGGAATTCTTGTCGAGACAGACAATGCAGGCCTGGGTGGTTCCTTGAGTGCTTCAGATTTCCCAGATCTCAGAAGGGCTTCCTCCCGACGCCCACGAATAGTAGAGACAGGCTCCCTACAGGTGAGAGAAGGTTGTTAGTGATTGAGAAACAGTGTCGAGTCTTGTCAAATGGGAACCCACCTGATCTCTGGGAAAGGCTGGTGTGACAAGAACTGTGTGACTTCATGGGTAAGGCTCGCAACTGGAGACGTGTTGGCAGGTCTGTTGTTGGGCGGAATTCTGAGAGAATTGCAGGCATGCAGATCGGCCCCAGCTTCTGTGAATCTGTGGGCATCAGTAGCAATGGTTGTGCCCGGCAGGAAAGAGGTCTCTGGGGAAGAAGTCTCCTTTGCTTCAGAAGAGGTATGTAGGAAGCTGTGGTAGTCGAGAGAGCCTAGCAAGGCCGCATCCAGCTCTTCTTCGTCCTCGGCCATATCTTGCTGGCAAGGGGAATTCTCTCCAGAGCCATTCTGAATGTCTCTACAAGCAGAGCCTCTGGCCTGGTAGATTGAAGGCAGGTCTGCCAAATGTCAGCTGAAGGTCCTAAGCCTGGCCAAGCTAGGAGTCTTGCAGAAAATGGAGGACGTGGGCTTGTTATGTGTAACAAAAAGCCCCAGAATTGTGATGTGAGACTCACCAGCGCCTCTGGATGGTTCAGACCAGGCCTCCATGGCCTGAGACTCGCAAGAGAGTGACCTCAACAGCCCTTTCGATTGTATTGCATTAGACCTATGGGCTGTTGTGGATTCTCCCTGAGACGAGGTTGTTGGGTGTAGCAGCAATTGGATTCGAGTGGCATGCGAGCCATGTTGGATCAGAGGCAGCAGGGTTGATTGGATTGATTGTGTTGATTGTGTTTGCATCCAAGGTTGTTTATCTGGTCGATGTGAGGAGGAAACAGCACCGAGCAATTCATTTGGTCTGACACAAGTCTTGCCACTTCTACTCCCGCTGTTGCTTACTGTCAGTGGTGGCATATCATGCATAGACTCACGATGTTGTGGCCGGCCAGAAGGCTCCCACCTCTCCACCGTGGTTTTGAGGCTGCGTGTCCTTAGACCCCTTTCATTAGCTGTGTCCTCTTTGCTCCTTTTCAGATCGTTGTAGACGATATCGTGCTCGTTGGAATGCCACCTCCTATGTCCTCTCTTCAGCCTTGACCTCTCTGCTCTTTCACCAGAAGGCCGCCCCTGTGGAGTCACAGGGTGCAGAGAGTGCCTGCGAGGGTCGCTCCTAGGGTCTGGCTTCCTGGCTTCCTGCAACCGCCTTACACAGGGATGAGGGAATATCCAGCTCTCAATCTCATACTGGGTTGATATGGGTGAGAAGGTGTGCATTGCTTGACTCGACCCGGAAAATTGTCAGACTTGGAGATTCCATGCAATGAGAATCAGGGCCTTGAGTTCACAACAAACCCACCCCTCAGGACCGATCTGGTAAACCCAAATGAATATTCCAACGAGACGACCAAGCCCCGACAATCTTGAGGCTGGTTAAACACGAGGCTTGAGATCATACAGGGCCTGACTTGATGACAGTGAGATGAGATTGGACGCTCTTGACTTGTATATATATATAGATTTCATCAACTAGAGACCACAGTGGCTGGGTATCTGCCCAATAGAAGAAGGTTGGCAAAAGAAAGGGGAGAGGAGGAGGAGAAGCCATATGATACAAAGAGAAAGGATATCCGGATTGTCGATGCCAAAGGGCTTGAAGTTGGCCCTCAGGCCACTCGAGACCTGACTGCATTTCTTGGGCTGTCGTCATCGGCAAGGTATGCAGGAGCGAGCTCAGTGGTAGTCCCCACGAAGTAAGGGCCTGACCACCCCCTAACCTCAGTGACAGCCATCGTTTTCTCCTCCCACTTGAGTGATGACACCGCTCTTTTTTTCCGCATGAACCAGATGACAGTTGATGGGTGCTTGCTCCGCTTAGAGAGGAAGGGATGACCTTGGCTAGCAGGACCGCTGTCATGGAGTGCTCTGAGGTAAACCTCGGGAACCGATTAGAGTTTCAGTGGATCCAGATATGGAATTCCAGTCGACCCTGGGTACGTACCTGGAGACTTCCCCAAGTACCAGGTACCCTTGTGCCCTGCCAGCCCCACGTGTGCTGCCTGCCCAGAGCTGCAGATAATATCCCTGTCAATGACATCCTGTCTTGAGTGCCCCGCCATCAAAGCTTCAAATGCTTTCCATTCACTCGGGCAGTTCTAGTGTAGTCTACCAAAACTTGCTAGCGGAGTTGAGGTGCGATCCAAACCTGAACCTTAACCTCAACCCTTGGCCCAGCTTTACCCTCCTTATTTCTCCGTCAACCACTACTCTCCAAGCTTGAGGCTGTGGCTTTGCCATACCTGCGACCATCAAAATGGCCGACGACCTAATCCAGAGCTCGATGGCTGGCGCACAGCGTGTGCCGGCCAACTTTGATGCCAACGAGGCAGACAATCTTGAAGACGTAAGCCCCCTTCCTTTGGCCGGATAAGGCAAAGACGTGCCTGTATTCCTGGTGCAAGCCTGACTGATTTGCGGGCACCAGATCGAGAAGCAATTTGCTGTAAAGGGTATGGCACCCACCTGCTGGACAATGGCCCTCCACAGTCATACCAACCTGAACGGACTCTAACGTGTCGCTCCGCAGCCGTCCAGCATCTGGAGACATACTGGGCCATCCTGGAAAAGGTGAAGGGCAGCACCCTTCGCCTGACCAAGATTGACGATGAGATCCACGACCATCTCTGCAAGGACTTCCCGGAATTCGACCCTGCCGAGACCATAGATGAGAACAAGCTCAAGAGCCCTGCTGGGAAGAAACGGTGGCGCGATTTCATGATGGCATACGAGAAAAAGGTTGATGACTACAGCTTTGGCACCATGCTGCGCTCAAGTCCAAGGGATGAATACACACAACACGGCACAATCTTCGGTAAGTCGGCCGGAGGCTGCTCTTTCCCTTACTCCCCCTTCTGCTCCCCGTGCTTCCAACAGCCTGAGCCAAGCTTGATGTGCTTCTCCCGATGCCACTATGCACATCGGCCGGCCAACAGGTACAAAGCCATTCCTTTTCTTAGTGGCGCAAATACCTGGGAAATTCTGGGCATCTGAACAA
The DNA here is from genome assembly GCA_023522825.1 of Diaporthe ampelina. Taxonomy (NCBI): domain Eukaryota; kingdom Fungi; phylum Ascomycota; class Sordariomycetes; order Diaporthales; family Diaporthaceae; genus Diaporthe; species Diaporthe ampelina. Next base: position 13,074 of record JAMFTM010000138.1, read on the forward strand.
GGCAGGGCGGACGGGAAGACGACCAGGTGCTAACCAATCCTGTAGTGCCTCGAATGCAGTTTTATGCTGTGGAAATTGCAAGAAATCGGAAAGGGCTGAACGACTGGATCTACGAGAAGGCCCAGGCAGAAAAGAAGACAGATACAAAGTGAAGGTTATGCTTGGCGTCCAACACAACATACTGTCATCTTGCAGCTTCACTGCTCCTTGCAGCCTGGTAGTAAGGCAACCATATCTGTCAACCAATAATCTCATACCTCCGTCTTGTGCATTTGTTTGCATAGGACGTGAGCACCACCTCAGTACCAGTTGTCCCTAGGTCTAATATGCTGCCCAGAGATGCAGCTGATTAGGAGAGGTACACAAATTCCAATTACACCACATTCAGAATATCGGCTATACGCCTCGTCCATTCTCTACGCGCCCCCTGCAGAAAGACTGGACCAAAGGGCGAGCAAAGGGTTTCTGAAATGCAACCCGCCACTGTGGTGAAGCGCCCAAGCGACTGCGGTCGGGTCCGTCGACGGCTGCAACATGATTTCCCAAACCCATCCTTTCCACGATTGCTGTGTGCACACCAAGGTTAAAATGCAGTGCTGTCAGCGAGTGGAAAGTGCATGAGGCGGGCCCCCTGCGCAGGTAACATTGCTGCTGTCCAGAAAACATCCAGAGTGTACCGAGCTGACTTGATGTCCGTTGTCCATGGATGCTGCTTGGACACTGGTCATTATTGCTCGATGAACAATATCCAATAGGACTCAGATGCAGATCTTCACTTGGCCACAGGTTGGTCACTCCTGTAGAACCCGCCCTGTCGAAGTATTAGCCTCTGATGCCAGCCGGTCTTGGATGTGCACAGAGATTGAGTTGTAAGGGCAACAGAATGCGCTCACAGCACCAGGGGGTTGATTCCATCAATAGGGCTGACCTGTGCCGTACTGGTGCGCTAGACCCGCAGGGGCCAAGCATGACTCTTGATGAGTACCTGCAGCAATTATTCTACGATGTATCTGCGCTGCATGACGCACACACCAACAGTAATGGATCCTCCTCGACGGTTGGGCAGTCACTCGAGTAGAGCACAATATTCGAAGAGGAGAAGGAGGCAAGAGAGGCACAGCAGGAGCAGGGCAGTATGCCTAGACCACTCCCTGGCCGCCGTTTGGGGGGGGGGAATGGCACATGTAAGCATTGGCGGGCTGTAGGTTCGACCGACCTGCCCTTGAGAGGCAGGTCGCAGTTGAAACTCATGGTTTGGCGGGCGCAAAGATCAGGAATCGGCAAAATGCTTCTCCGTGTTCGAAGCAAAGGCCGAGGCCACTAGGATTGGCGACGATGGAATGTACTTCGAAAGTAGATGCCAGAGAATGCCCTGATCTGACCGGCGTGTACCTCGCCGTTGGCTGAGCCGGAGCCCCTTGCGAAGACCGGGGGCCCTGCTTGAGTGATTGCCCTGGTGGGTTTGTGGCCGCCGACAAGGACGCACACGACTGACTGTCTGTGGGTCAACGTTATTAGGCATCGGCATCGGCAGCAGCAGCAGCAGCGACGGCGGCCTGTCGCGTCGCGTCACAAGGTTGAGCGCATACATACGAGGTGCTGCGTCTGTGGTGGGATGTTGGTTGAGCAGGCTGCCGAACCGCCAAGCAAGATGCTGCCATGCAGCGTTGGCTAGCGTGCCATGATTGCACCTGCGATGCACACCCCACCACCGTCCGGATCACCTGGCTCCTTCCTGTGCCGTCGACTGGGCTCTTCAGGCCGGTTGCACCTTGGGCCATGGGTGCCGAGACAAGTGAAGCGTTTTCAGCGCAGCCAGAGCTGCGCGTGCTAGACCCGCCAGCGAGGAACGCTGGCCGCATACCGTCCGCGGATCACATGATGAACGCATCATGCGTGCTACTGCGAGCTGCATTGCTTCAATTTCGACGACAGTCAAGGGCCATGGACCGCCATCTCAAGGCTCAGGCCTACCTGGGTAGCAAGGGAGTGGCGGGCACGGCACGCGAGGAGCAAAGTAGCAAATGCAGAGGACTAGCAACCGCCCCAGCCAGTCGCTCTGGCTGGCAAAGGACGGGCTGCAGGCACAGCGGAGAGTGGGAGAAGCGGTTTGGCCGTTGAGGTTTGACCAGGTGGGCGACAGGGGGTCTCGTTATCTGAATGAGGCACGTACAAAGCTAACCACATCTCACATGTACATGTAGTGTACATCTGGACGGTAACACCCTTGCACCCATGAGTCCCAATTGCACTCGCCTGCCGGGTACGCAGTAGCAGAGTAGATGGACGCAGGGGGCAATGTCGACAGGAGCACGTTGCTAGCCCTACGGGAGGCTCCATAGGCGACCAAGAGAAGCAAGGGAGGTGGTACCTGGGAAGAGCCGTTGCAACCTCCAAGCCAGCCAACAGCAGGCGGCGGATGGGGCCAACTCATCCAGGCGAAGGCGTAGGCACAGGCACAGGCACAGGCAACGCCGTGCACGGCCACCACCTGCCCGTCGGCATGCGATAGGTTGCACGACCGCCTAGTGACAGGCAAGCAGGCAAGCAGGCAAGCAGGCAGGCAGGCAGGAGGAACAGTGCCATGTGCATGCACAATCAACGGCTGGACCCGTGGAGACATGTGTCACCGTGCACCGAGTGACTACAGACAGCTACACAACATGGCAAATGCACATTTCTCGTGTCACCGTGCCACAGGGCCACCGACCCAAATGACACGGCTGGACACCTCACCTTCTTGCATGAATGCTCCTGTGCATCCCAATTGGTCTATCGCATACTCTCTCTCATCTTGTTCTTGCAGATCTGATGGGCTGCAAAATCCTCCTACAGTTGGGATGTGCTGGCATCCCAGAGCATTTGGTCGAGGCAACCAATACTCCGTAGCGTGACCCCTGACTCCGTCCTCAGCAGCAGAACCCTAACCCCTCGAAATGCCTGAGGCTGCATCCACACTCGGACGTCAGTCACAACCACGTACACATCTAGAGAGGTTAGCCGTCTGTGGGAGACGGGAAAAAGACAGTGTGCACACGGGGTATAGATATGGACTTTCGTCCGTTGTGAGTAGCAGACTTTCAAGGTTCGTTGTGCAGAGGCGACGGACCAAGTCCGCCCCACGACCCATTGCTCACCCTTCCCATTTGTCATTAAGCGCGACCTAGCCGGCCTGCCCTGACCAGCCGTTCAACCGTTCCGCCGGCCAATGGTTCGGCATTCAGACCTTTCCATTCCTTCTTACTCTTTCAGCTCACCAGTCCAGTAACTCACAGACACTGTCTGACCACCTGAGCCCCTGAGCCCGGCAGCCGAAGTCTAATCTACAATCACGACGGTGACTAAGTGCCCGTCGCTGGCACTCGGTAAGCACTGAACAGGAAATCAACCCAATGGAGCAGCCATAGGATACACATAACTGCATGGGTTTATTGTGAGTTAAGGTAGTCATTGTGCGTTGGGCAGTTATCTAAATAGGTTGGGCAGGGCTGGTGCTATGGTTTCTATCTTGCCTACAAGCCGTACAAACCAGCAAAGGCCCGTTCCAAATCAGCAAAAATGCAGCCGCAGTACTGGATCACCGGATGAGCCCAGCTCTCAATCAAATTTCAAAGTAGGCCCTCGCAAGATCCATCCGGCTCGCATTTGTCTCTTGGTCGTGGTATCTCCGGCCATCGTGTCAACATGTTGTCGTGTGCTGGAGGGGGTGGAGAATGCCAGGTCCTGCCATCGTTGCATCTTGCGGAGAAGGCCCCAGACACCAAGGTGAGAAAGGAGAACAGAATAATAAAAGAACCAAACAAAGAAGAAAGGAAAATACAAGACATTTATCATATTCCACACAAGAGTCGATTGCGATATCGGACAGCCTGGTTGAAAATCCGAATCACGAGGCAGTGGACGATTGCTCGTCGCCCGTGTCATCTATCACAAACTCCCCAGCTACCACCGCAGCAGACTTATCAGTCGGACTCATGTCCAAACGAACCCGCCAAGCTTAGACATGAGTGTGTACTCGGCAGAATCAGGCATTTCCACGCCGGTGTCTCCCTGGCCGAAGTCAAGCTTAACCACAATGGGTCCGATCCGGGCAAATGGTGTTGTGCACTGTGGTCTCAACCGTGCACTGGTATGTGGCGCAGTGGCCGTTACACAGGCGACTGGAGACTTCGTAGCGAAACTCGACCACGTTTCCACAGGTGTAATGGTGATGCTCAAGTCGACACATGATGATTGTGGCTGGTCCAGTGGCCTTGGAGGCTTGTAGGGTTTAATGATTCTCCAGCGGAGTCGACGACGTGTATGAGAAATATGCTTTCTGGTAGATAACCAGAGACCGGCAGGCTTGTATCTCGCGAGACGTGTGCAGGAGATGAGTTGATTTTATGATCCAAGTTGAGACTGGCCCAGATATATGCTTATGAAGGCCTCGAAGGTGAAGGCCGCAATATAGGAGGTGGGTGGTGCTGATGATGGTAGGTACGAGGATTGTGATGTTGATGGTGATGCTCGACTTGAGGATCGAGCAGGAGGAACTGCTCTGTGTATTTATATGCTTTCGAGAGCACGGAAAGAAGCAGAATGTAAGCCTCTGGTCAGTGTGTGTGCAGTGTGAAGTGGAGCAGACGAGCGCGAGCTGTTGGTGTCCATGCCATGCCGCTCAGCAGTTCAACCGAAGCAATCTACAGAAGGCAGAATTATCTGCTGTAGGTGCCGGTGACTCTGTCTCCTTGCGGTTGGTTGTTAGCGTGTCCGGCTTGGTACGTCATGCGGTTGAGACAGTGACCAGAGTGGTTGCATAGCGAATGGCTCTCTGGAGACACTCAGGAGAGGCTGTGGGAACGGCATGGACAGGCAGAGGGCGGCGGAGTACTTGAGCAGTACCTGGCGGTTCAAAGGCTGTACCCGAACCAAGAAAAGAGTTGTACGGTCCGCCGTGGCAGAGTAAGCCATGGAGGGGGGGGGGCGATGTTGGTCGCTCAGATAATAACCCAGGTCTATCCCATCGATTTGCCGGGGTGGTAAAGGCATTGCGGGTCATTGCTAGTGGATCTGCCCAATTTCCTAAACGGAATCGTCAACACGGGATCTTGTCACTGCAAAACATGAAGCCATCTTCTTGTAATTTAACTTGTTGTCTGCCAGCTCCGCTAATTGTGGCCGATGTACTTGCCTTCGAGAGCCACTGCCCACCGACAGGGATCTGGCCTGTAACAAAAGGCACTCGGAGCCGACGTGACAAAAACAACAGGCTACCGCAACGCAAGTACTATACGCGGTCATCGCTGTTCGGCATCGCTTACTTGGATCCTTTTTGCGGACGATATTATTGCCCAGGTGCTGATGGTGTAGCAAGCCCGGTACTTTCCCATCCAACTGCGCCCCCAGAAAGTGATTTTTCACCAACAACCGAGGATCCGGGCGACGCATCTACCGTATTTTGAATCCGTCCATGCTCCACCTTAGACCCGTCCGAGATACTGAGGGCAGCCTGTGACTGCAAGTTCCACAGCATTTTGTGGCCTCCACGTGGTAAAAAGATCGAGGCAGCCCTTGGTTGAGGACATATGTGAAGTTTCGTCAAGCCGTCACGGCCACTTCCAAGCATTTACTCAGCAACACCGACCCCAGGGTCTAACCCACCTGTCGATGGTGGAGCGTTGTACTCGAGTCCAAGACGTTAGAACAGCCAGCTTCCCCAATGACAGAGGCGTGAGAGAATTTCTAGAAAGCGTCACTACAGGGTTCTGGGTGAATTTGTTGCTTCATTATCCAAAATAGTGTCGTGTCATGATACTCCTGCAGGTCTCCAGGTTTCTGCTGGCAGGGTATCGCCTGGCCCATTGTATCAAGCACATTGCTCGATTGAGAACAAGGTAGCCAGCTAGTAAGGTCACAACTGGTAGCATCAGCGGGTCATTGGATCTGGCACCCACTATCAGGCTGGAGGGTCGCAGTTCATCTTGCTAGACTAGACAAGAACGTGCAGTCCAATTTGATATTTCAGGTGCGGCACCCGTCGACTTCCCGCAGTTGACGAACCACTCACTCCCTATGGCCAGGAGGCTCATTACCGAAGCCTCCGTTAGTTGTAGACCAACATCTGCGCGCAAGAAGAAGATACAATGCATGCTCTGGGGATGACTGAGAGTAGCCAACAAGGCGTTCACTTGTCGGTCACCAGGACGTGCCTGCGGTGTGAGAAGACGAGTGAACATGTGTGTGCGGGCCGCATGAGGTCGCACACGCAGCAGCGCAGGTGGGCATGCTTCTTCTACGGACCTATGGGCAACGGCAGAGCGCTGGCTGATGGAGGGCTGGGGACTTGGAGGAGCCTCAAACGGACTTGCACATCTTGCCGAGAGCAGCGGGTGCAGGGCAGGGTTCTTGCACGCCCGCGTTGCTCCCAGCCCGTGATCCTAGCCCGTGATCCCCGCTCATGCTGCCGTCTCCCTTCCTACGTGAGTACTCAGGGCGGTAGTGGTGCAGCCTTCAATGTCCCGAGCTGTTCCCGCTTGTCCCACGACGCACGACATGGTGTGGTCGTGCTCATCGCCTGTCAACGCGCAGGGCCCGGGACGAACGCGTCGTTTAGCGAGGTGGGCGGCGGGAGAGGACAGCTTAGTCCAACACAATGAGGCCGGAGACGATGGGCGAATTGAATCTGGCAGGTGTGACGGGTGTCAGGTGCCAGGGAGCTGTTGTCTGGGCCGCCCAGCAAAAGACTATGTGCACAGAGAGAGGGCGCAGTGCGTGTTTCGACAGCCAGGACACCTTCGATCCAGCTGCCACCCGACGTAGCTGTGTCGCAACCAAGGAGTAGGGGCCAGTATGGGGAGGGAAACAGGATGATCGGATCCGATATCGAGGGGGCGCTGTGGGCGCTGTGGTGCCAGGTTATGTCCCGAGATATCCAGGTACCAAAGTACCTAGGTACTCTGTACTGTAGCATCGGGACGGCGCTTAAGGCTAGGCCAACGCACAGACGGTTGCAACGTCTATGGGATGCACTTGGGCGGTGCCCTGGTCGGGGAATACTGCAGACGTCTTTGCCTCCAGGGCTCCCTTGGTTAGTGACAACCGACAGCATGACTGCCGTATGCCACATAGGTGCCTACCCAGGCAGGCAGGCAGGTGGCTGGATACCTGAGCGATGCTTGATGGAAGAGAGCTCTCGCTGCACCGGGAGTATACGCGCGCCATTGCGGCACAGTCCGCGCTCTGTGCTGCACAGCGGCAGGGGTAGCCGAGCCCGGGCCACCTTGCAGACGACGAGGGAACGGATGGGGAAAGACAAGAGAGATTGGGGTGGAAGGGAGCGCAACCCGTCGCACCTTTGCCTTCGATGCCGGCAGGGAGTGGAGCCGTGGCTGGACCAAGTTGAAGATCAAGCCCCAACACTGAGGCGAGCCAGCAGCTGCCAAGTGACGTTGGATCAGTGAAAGGAAGGAAGGAAGGAAGGAAGGAAGGAAGGTAGAGGGAGGAGGTCTGTGATGGTCGTCGTGACGGAAGACTGAGTCCCTAGACCGACTTCGACCCCGTCTTCGTTGGCTTCTTGTCCGCCGCTCATGTTCATCTCCATCTCCAGCCCCATCGCACCATGCCAGCCCCCCTCAGTCTCGACGGGTCTTAAAGGTGTGCTCAACAAGTCTGTGAGATGACGGTTCGCTTGCACGTCGCAGGTGAGCGCCGCGTTCCGCGAACAGATTCAAAGGGTGACGGAGAGAATGGAGGTACGAGGTCTGTGCACACCACAGTATGGGCGACCGTTTCTGTCCGCGGCCGTGCGCACCACAACAGCCAGGCTGCTCATTAACTGCGTGCTCTGCGAGTGTGCTTCCACCCAGTAGGGCAGGCAGGCAGGCACGGTTCAAGCAATCACGGGATGCAGCAGAATGTCGAAATGGATGGACCAATTCTTGCTGCTAGCTCCCCTGGCCGTATCTCATGCTCCATTCCATGCATTCCATCCCGTCCCAACTTTCAAAATTCGTTTGGGCAGTCCACCGCGCCCCTGGCCCCGACCCAAGCATGTGCCTGGGCAGGTAGTTTGATGGGCGTCTACTGTGTGGCCATGGTCGAGCCCAGCTCCACCCATGGCGTTGCTGGCATCCACCGACATTCTGTTCCTCATCTCGCTGGCAACCAGGCCTCCCTGCCCACGATGATCCCCCCCGCCCCCCAAGTTCTGCTGGCGAGCTTCCCCACGGCGTCCAGATGCGTCGCGGTTTTTGAGAGATGCACAGTGCAGCACTGTCCATCCCTTTGATCTCATGTTCGTGCTCATCATAACTCTTCCTCATCTCGTCTCGCCCTCGACAAGGCTGCCCTGTGCGCGGGTCTGTTCTCCCCTTCCCGTTGGCGTCGGCCCAAAGCACGGACAAGACCTATCTTTGCTGTGTGCTCTTCCACGCAGGTCGTTGTGGGAGGGGGGGGGCACCTCCCTCTCCTTGCCCCTGGAGCCGCAGTCTCTCTCTCCTTGTTGAAGACCAGCCAGCACGGCTCACCACATTCTTGCATAACACCACATTTTCAGAACCAGCACCTCAATATTCCTTCCGCCTACCCCACGCCCACGGCTTCACGGCCCAGCCGAGCTATGATAGTACGTACTTCCAGCCCGCTGCGATAGTGCCGTCTTGCGGGGCCTCGCTTCGGCCATTGCCCCCGACCCCTGGCCAGCGTTTTCTTCCCCATCGTATGATGGAAACTACATGGACCAAGCGCTTGTCTCGGCTGTTCAGGCTGCAGCACAGTGTCTCTCCCTTGCCCACCATGGTGTTGGCTGGCCGATTCGCAGCGGCCGGCATCCATGTCGACGAGAGGACGATGCGTTGCAGCCCAGGGCAGATTTGCATTTCTTGAGGCTGGATAGGCAGGGCAGGGTGGCAGCGACGTTGGCCCAGAGGGTTAACCGGGACTGTAGCCACCGGGGACTAGGCACCCCCTTGTACCATCACGTTTGTTTCCATGCTCGGGGCGGAGGTCTACCTCATCTCATCGGCATAACCTGCCTGGGTCACCAACTGCATCAGTCGAGCATTGCCTGTGGTCTTTGGATAAACTTGGCAACATACATGCCTGGTACTGTATGAACCTTACAAGCCATCATCTATCTGGACAGGGGCAGTACAGACCATATGCAGCGCATTCAGACTCAGATTTTGCAGTCTGCGCCATGCTGTGCAAACATCTCATCCTGTCGCCTCTTATCCTATCCTGCCTCTTCAGGGCTAGCCTCCTGTCGTCTCGAACCAAGCTTCCCACGAAAGGCTCCGGCCACTTGTGGCCCCATGGGCAAGAGGAATGGCCAACGGAGCTCTGACGACAATATCGCATATCTTGGACTTTCGTTTCCTCCGCATCAAAACGATTGGCCGCCGAGACTTTGACATTCTGGTCATGTTGTTGGCTTGTCACTGCCACAATAGTTCCAACAGACAGTGGACGAGCGAGCCAGCGAGCCAGCGCTCGCACTTCGCTCATGTGCCTTTCGCCCTTCGATGCCGCTCATTTTCGAGCTCTGGCGGTGGTGCCCACGAGTGGCACATTGGTCAGAACCCAGAGTCGGCGACGACAGACATGGCAATACAGCTGGACCCGGAAAGCCAACGAGGTGGGCTCAAGTCGGAAGGTTGCACCCATCCATCAGGCTTCAGCCCGGCGGCGGCGGCTTTGGTAGCAATTGAGCCCACCAACCAACGTCCACTGGGCCTGCAGTAGATCGTCCTCCGATGTAACACTGCCGCCGCGTGCGACTCAGCAAGGGCGGCGTCTGGCGTCAAAGTCCCGCCGGCTTTGTGACCAACGTGCCAGAAGCGCAGCAGGGCGCTTTCAGACCAATCATGAGCGTGAGTCTTGGCGCCCGATCGAGCCCCGTCCCTTAGCCATACGTTGATATCTGAGTGGAACCCTCAGGGCTCATTAGAGAGCTACCAGGGGTCTACTCACACGCGCAAGATGCGCGCGTCTCCAAGGGCCTTGGGGTGCCTATTGTCCCGTTAGCCATTCTTCCATGGTTCCTCACTTTTCTTGCTCCCCTGGCCCTCGCCTCCTGATGGCAAGCGAAGCACTGTCCTAAGGAGAGGGGGCGGATGTACAGATTTTTCTCGGGAGCCCTGGCGGTACTGGTAACGGAGACTTGTTCACTCAATTTATTACCATGTTTGATGCCAATTTGGCGGCTGGGCGTGCGCCCAGCGGGGTGCCTCTTTCTGCCACATCCATGACATCTTGACATGGGCTGCGTGCGTCCCTTCACTAGGGCGTGATATTGAGGACCAACTTCGCTTGGGTTACATCACACACAGGCTGGAAAGGGATCCATGATCGCCTCTGGTCAGCTCTCGTCGTGCTCGGTCGGGGAAAGAGGGTTGATTGGCCCATTGACTGGCTCCACCCTTCCGCGTGAGCCAGACACGCCCCTCAGAAATCATGTTTGAGTTCCATTCGGCTAGAAGGACGTCTCCTAGGCCATGCCCATGGTGTTGTGCCCAGGAGGGAGCAGAGACTTGGCCACAGAGTGTAAATGGACGCACCCACACCTTCTGTGCATGATTAGTGTTAACAGCCAGGGTTACATCTAACAGTAGCGTTCTGACCCAAACGTAACACCCGCAGTTGAACTACAGCGGGAGATTGGTGCACCGACAAGTCTGCAATATGGTTTGGGCCTTAGATGCCTGATGGGTTCGACGCCCCGCTGGCGAACTTGTGTGTCCAGCTCGCGCTGGGTCCGAGCGCACCCCGTCATTGTACATCATGGCCGCATCGTACAGCCCGATACCTGCAGACAGGCCTGTCAGGAACAGCACCCCTGCAATGCAATGGGATTGTTCAGACACGCACCATGGGCAAAGCCAGATACAACACGGCCATCAGCCGGTTGCTGAGCTGCCCCAAAGGGCGAGCTCCTCGCCGCCGTGCGCCTGCGACGAAAGGCTGGGATGAACAAGCCTGAGGACCACTACATTTCCTGCGCCTCAGTCCTACGTTGGTTGCTCATCACGGCACCGGCGGTGCGCTCCATCATTGAACAGGTTTTCGACAGGCGATAGCCGGTGGTGCCTCGATAGCGCAGTCACCCTGCAGGCAACAAGGTGTGTTGACGTGCCTTGCACCCCACCGGAGGTTCCTGGCTCACCGTCTCTCAGCAAGCCATGTGGATAATGTCGTGGGTTGCCGAATTGCGAGCAGAAACAGCTGACCGCGGCAAGCGACTCGTCGAGCTGCAAGGCCGATCGCCAACACGACTGCCCGTGGAGCTCAAGCTCAGACGTGTGTCCTGGGCAATAGGGGCTGGGCAAGAGAGATGTTCTGGGGTGGAACTGGGCGGGCAACACCGTCTTGGGAGACTGTCCAGACAGATGTGTTGACGCCGGAGGACTTCAGAAGTACCTGTCGATACATGGCGTACCGCAGGCGCACCAAGCGCGAGACCCGGTGTGAACCAAGTTGCAGGCCAACCGCATCCAAATGCATGTTGCTGGCTCGATCGTCGTCTTTTACGCCTGGCGCATGCCATGGAAGGAGAAAGAGAAAAAAAAAGGCACGGCGTGAGTATGGGCACCCGAGAACTCAGCTGGGGCAAAGGCAACATGGGCGACCTGATCCCAGGGCGGGGGGAGGGAAGCGGGCAGAGGGCAAAGCAGCCAGGAGGGCGAGCAAGCACGATCGCAGCCATGGGGCGCAATGCACCGTGTAGCACGAAGGGGAAGGATAGGAGTTGTTATGCGGCTGGGTGGCCGACCAGGCGGGCAAGCCGCCAACGTACCCGGGCCGGATGTCGCACAGGTGCGCGGGTGCTGCCGACGACTGACAAGACGCCAGCAGGGGAATGAAGGGCGTGGTGGGCAGACTGGAGGGAGCAGAGCCGTGAAGAGCCGTGGGACGGGGGCGACAAGCACCGGGGACAGGAGGAGGGCGGGCGACGAGACGGGGGGAGGGGGATGGGAGGTTGAGCCGGTTAGGAGCGGGCCCCGCACCATCAGCCCTACGGGCGGCTGCTGCCGTAGACAAGGGCAGGTGCCGTTGGACCGAAGGGCACACGGTCGGAGAGTGGTGGTGTTGCGGGTGTTGTGGTCGGGTGGTGCGGCGGCGTGTGGTCAAGTCTGGGCAGGCCGGACCCGGGAAATCCTCTTGGGGCGGGCTGGCGGACCAATGGGCGGGCGACAATGGGGGCAGTACAGCCGACCCCAGGTTTCTGGAGCCGGGGCCCAAGGCGACGGACGGGCATTGTGTTGCAGTGGTTTCCCGGCAGAGCCGCATTCGTCTTCTCCACATATGTGGCCTTGGTTGATATTGATGTTGATGTTGATTGACTGACTGACTGACTGACTGACAGACTGACTGACAGACTGGTCTGATCCATCGGTTGACCGAGACTACCCATCGGGGCTGCTTCCATGTCGCACACGCGCTCGCATTCCAACGCACAAGGTCGCGGTGGCGCAAATCCCGTGCTGCCCTCTGATAGGGGATAGGCACAAGAGCCACTTTGCCCCGCTCGGAGCTCGGACGGACGACCAAGGCCCATCTGCACATCATTGTGCCTGTGTACTCCCTCTCACCCAGCACCAATGCCCCACCCCACGTGTGGGCTGCGTCGGCACAGAGCCATACACTAGTTGCCAGATTGCCCAGATTGCCCAGCCAGGCCGGCACGGCTCGCACTTGACATGACACGACAGGCGCGGGTGCGAAGCGAAGGGAGGTGACCCCGGAGGGAGAGAGGGCGAGAGGCAGCAGGACTAGGAGGGAGGAGGAGGAGGAGGAGGAGGAGGAGGAGGAGTAGGAGGGGTCACAAACCCCCGAGGTCTCTCTGGTTCTCTCGCTCGCTGCCAGTCGACGAGGGCGTCAGAACAGGGCCCAACCCAGACCGAGGGCCCAATGACCCCAAGGACCCCCCCTCTCAATGCCTAGATATAGGTACGCCAGACCCTCATACGACATGGCCAAGTCCAAGTGCCCGCCGCTGTTTCTGCTGGGCAGCCCTGGCGGCATGCCAAACACAGGCTCTTGGCGGGACAGGAGAACGAGAAGGGGATGAGGGCTGTTGTTGCGAGCTGCAGCATCGATACCCACACCTCATCCACTCCCGCTCCAATCCCCCTGCCCCCGCCCTGTCCGCCCGCCCGTCCGTGTCACAAGAGATAAACAGACTCGGTCAGGGAGCCACACACATATGCACAACCTTACACGCACGCACGCACACACACACACACACACACACACACCTCTCTCTGCAGGATATAAAAGCCCCCGTCCTCAAGCCCCGTTGTCTCCTGTCCCGGCACTCAGTCTCTTTTTGTTCACCATCACACACAAGATCCTCAGCACTCAAGCCAGCCAGTCCAGCCAGAATCACCAACCGTCAGCCGCCTCACCGAGCTCCTTCCTACCTTTGCTCTGTCCCTGTCCCACAGCAACAGCCGACCAAGCCACCCAACATGTCCGACCCTCGACGCTCCATGCCCCTGACCTTCCTGTCCCTGGGCCCCGTCACCTCTGAGTCCTTCCCCAAGTCCCAGCAGCCCAAGCAGGCTGGCGATGGCCACAAGAGGCGGAGCTCTTCGCTCAGCAGCGACGGCAAGGGTTCCGCCCCGGGGTACCGCGTCCTCAAGGTCGCCCCGGTTCACTACGGCGAGCATGCAGGCGACCACCAGGACGACTGGCACAACGCCGCCGCCGTTGCCGAGTGAGGTAGCCGGTGCGCTACGGCCACCCCTCCGATTCCCATGCCTTGTATGACCGGGCATGCCCCCGTGGTGTCTCTTGTCATTGTGACTCTTGGACTAGGGGATGGGAAATACAGCAACTCTCGGGGAGACAGAGAGAGAGAGAGCGCGGGGGGGGGGGCCCACAGAAGAAGAAAAGCTGCAGGCCGCTTCCCATTCGGGTTTATTTGTTTGATTGTTTGATTGTGTGACTATTAGCGCAGTGTTCCGGTCTAGTACGGCGTTCTTTCTACGAAGGCTCAGATGGAGTCAATTCAGCCAAAGCGGGCGGAGTGATGGACATGATTTCGGCTTCCTCACGGGGGCATAAGGAGGATAGTGACCAGGCTTTGCAGAGACTGTGTGCTAAGAATACATTGATGTTTCCTCCACACCCGCGTTTCGAACCATGATGTGTGCAAGGCCAAGAATGAATGCAAAGGTCGCCCCCGCCCGTGAGAGTACTGTGTAGTGTGGTATCTGAGTGAATTTTGGGAACAGAACCAAGGACCCCACCGTGCCCATGTCGCGGTTGAGGCATCTTCCCTGCCCGACACCCAATGGGAGCCATCCGGGGAGGAAACGTCAGCCACGGTCCCAATCGAGGGCAAACAAGGCCAAGAGTCTTGGGACGGACGGGTTGTGCTCCCCGGCCACCACGTCGTACACATGTAAACTGCTCCTGTGTACTGCTAGCTTGCCCTGCCAGTCGTGCCTGACCCCACGGGCACCATGGCCTGTCAGCCGGGTCAGCCGGCAGGACACCTTGTCACACCCGAGCACGGGAAGAGGGGAGCACCAAGCCAGTGGGCGTTTGCCGGCCTCGTCGACCCGTCGAGTCGACCTGTCGCCCGAAGGGGGCCCCTTGTGCCATGGCCCGGGGGCCAGAGAGGGAAGCCGTTGGAACAAGCATGCAAGCTGCCGTGAGTCAAGCTTATCAGATCGGCGCGGGCCCCCGGGGCGGTGAGGCGCTTGGGAAAACGCTTGAAACTCGTGGGCCCTGTTCGTCCCTTTGGATGGCCCACGGTGAGTTCTGGGCCGGGTATGTTAGTGTGCGTGGTGTAAATATAGCGAGTGCCCCGGCAGACCAAACCCCCACGGGCCCTCTTGCCCGTGCTGCCGTGCATCAGCATCGTCATGACGATCATCACCATCAACAACAAAAACGACGACAACAGCCACCTTGCCACACAAGATCTCTCGGCGCTGCATCCTTGGCTGCCAGGCTGCCTGGGCCTGCCTGGCCCTCTATGCTGCATGCTGCACAAGCTGCAGGCCCGCCCACGAGCGCCCAGGTGCCAAGCCCCCGAAGCACTGACGATCAATGTCTCGGACCGCGCCGCTGCACCACACCAAAGGCATCTCGGTGGCTGCCCCCTGCTCTGACTGCTTGTTTGCCAACAAGCCCTGCCCCGCCCCTCTCCGTCAGCCAGTCTGGCCGCTCGCCTTTGAGACTCCGTCTTGGCTGCGTCGTTTTCGCTCCCGCTATAGCCCACCCCCCAAATGTCTTTCCCCTTGGGTTTGTTGCACTGCTACTGTGACGCGCGTGCGGTCCTGGCTCCGGCAGAACCACCATGGTGCGCCGCCAAGCTGAGGCCAAGAAAAGGAGCCGTCGTACCTGGGTGGACCTGACGTCTCACCGAGACTCCATGCTTAGGATAGTTCAAGGCGGAGTCAGAATGCCACCGTGGAAGAATTCTACATGTGGGCCAAGAAGCCGCATGATAGATCAGGCCCTGCCGTTAGAGCTCTACACATGGTAGCGAAATCGAGATATTGGGCAACAAGACTGTCCAGTGGCGTCACGGCCTGTTTCTATATCTTGCGAGACACGCATGAACACCATGACAGGCAGGCCACACCATCATGCGCGATGAACGGACCCACACACGAACCCGCGGACAGAGAAAGATATATTTACACGCACGAACAGCGACTCCTGGCCACCACATGTGCGTCGGGGCACCCCCCCGGTCGTAAGCCCGGCTGCTCGCATGTAGACCTTTGTCTGTCTTAAGATTGTCTGATTGCCTACCTTAGATACTCGTCCGCTCGGCCCCCAGGTACCGTCGGAAGAGGCACGGCGGGGGACATACCCGGCTGCAGAGCGGCTGTAGAAAAGTCTGTGTCTCTCGCCGAGATAGCGTTGGCTCTTGCAATGGGTATCCAATTGCAGCGAAACTGGGCTGACCCACAACCATTGTCTCTGTGTGTCTGTCGCACATGGTTACGACTCGTGACCGCGTTCATGTTTCAACCACTAACCTCCTCCAAGGGGCGGGTGAGGCGAGGTGAGGTATTTTCCGGGCGGGCCTGATACTTTCCCATCTAGAATCCATATTTGGCCCCTGACTGCTTCTGTGTCGCCCGGTTCTTGGCAAAATTCTCCTCTAGCGCGTCCCGTTGGCTCTGCACCTGGTTCACCAGCTGTTGCAGGCTGTGCTTGCCTGGCTTGATGGCGCGCAGTGGATTGTGTTGTTGCTGGTCCAGCGCGCCGGATTGCCGGAGCTTCTCGTTGTGCTGGTACTCCTGGTCCAGGTTGAAGTTGATGACGGACTTAGCTGTCGCCATGCTTGGCGCGCCACCGCGGCCGAAGAGTTCCCGCCGTGCTGCTGGGTCCAGGTTCAGGTCGTCCGCGATGGAATCGAGCGAGGTGGGTTCTGGACAGCCAGGTCGTTGCACCGGTGGCTGTGAGTAGCCCGCATGATGCTGCTGGCTGGCATGATCATCCAGGACGTCTCCTTCTGGGAACGTGCTTTGATCATGCCCCGACGTCGCGGCTTCGTACGAGTCGCTATCCTCCGGGAGCAGCGCCATGCCATGTGCATCGTCTTCTACCGAGAACAAGGAGATTTTCTTCTTGTTGACCTGCGGGGTTGCCGGTGACTCTTCTTTTGTGGGAAGCCCAGGGTTTCCTGCATAAGCAGGCTGCTCTGACGCGCCGCGGTGCGAAGCCGTGACTGGAGCGGCCGCGGCCTTCTTTGGCGCCCCGACTTTCTTGCTGGGCTTCCTAGCTACAGAAAGTGGCTTGAACATCAGGGCTTTCCCAACGAGCTTGACTTCGTCCTCGGATTTCTGCTCAGGCGGTATAGATGGCTGTGCCGGTGCTGTAGGTGTGCCTGTGGCTGTGGATGTTTGCGAGTCCAAGAACGAGCCCGGCCGTCCTGTCCCGGAGGGCCCATGGTCGCGGTCGACACTTGTATCCCTGCTGAACGCTGCCTCGCCACTTGTCTTCAAGCTCACACCGACCTTCGGGGTGTGTTTGCGGCTGCTTCCACCTGGCAAGTTGGACTTTGTGGCCTTGGGTGGCGGCAGGGAAGAGCCAAAGCCGCTGAATCTGCTGCCGCCAGTCTTGAGCCGTTTTGCGGCTGGGGCTTGGTTGGCTGTCGCGTCTTCTGGCCCAGCGGACACAGAAGGAAGGCTGACGCGGATCCTGCCTGGGTTGGACTCGTCGACGAGCTTCTGGAAGCTTTGTTTCTTGGCAGGCTGCGATGCGGCGGCGGCGGGCGGCGAGATGGGTCGCGACTCGCCGTCGGAATCAGAGTCCGAGTACTCCACGAGGCCCATATCTGCTTGCTGGCTGGGTTGAGCGGGCTAACTCTGCCTCGGGGCGTCCTATCGTGGTTCGAAAGGCAAGTCGTATTGGTGTGGGCGACAATGACGTTAACGGGGGTGATAGAGAGTCCGGAATGCTTGGTTTCCAGGAAGGGAGTCCAGGTGTTGATTGCCGACCCCCGCCCCCCAACGCGGCTCGGGCGGGCTGCGATTCGTACAGCCCCCTCCCTCCGCCTCAAGTCGGTAATTGCATACTGTACGACTTGGACCAGGAAGCAATATCCCGTCTGCTCGGTCACGCCGTGTAGAGATCCCAAGCCGCCGTTCTAGGACTGTTCCCAGCACCTTTGGCAGTCATGGGCCCAAGTACTGTTCCTTTTCTTTTTATCCGTTTTTTTTCTTCTTCTTTTATTCATTGTAAGTCAATGTTTCAAGGCTATGCAAAGCCCCCGTCTACCTGCCTATATTTGTCCATGTTTTGTGTCTCTAAGGCGCCCCAGATGTCCTTACCGCCGATATCTCATCCTGTCCAGCGGTGTCTGTCAGTCTGCCTGCCTATGCCTATCGCTACCCCTGTCCCCGCCCTGGCTCCCCTCCATGTTTTGGTACAATTACTTCGCCCCCAATTCTCACCTCCCCAATCGACTTCTTTTGAATCCCTTTCTGCCGGTACGTGTCGCATCTTCACTCTTTCACTCTCGGGTTTTGCTTCCCATCTAGAGCAGTTTGCTTGAGCCCGAATCATGCGGGGCTGCCTCAGATGCCTTGACCCAGGCTGCATCCACCACATGCGCCAGCCGCAGTCTTCCATCATCCACTCGTCGACATTTCAACAACGCTAATCATTAGTGGGCGAGGTTGGTGAGCTACGAACTGAATTAGCATCGCTGTCTGCTCATACGCAACATGGAGCAGTCATCCTTATCGACTTACTACTGATCGTGCCCGCTGCCGTCTCGTCCAGGAGTCGGAGCGTGATACTGAGGCGAGGTTGGCGAGTAGCTCGGACTGGTCGGAGACACGTTCTGCCCGGGCGACCGTTGGTAGGTAGGGCTTGTGGGCGAGTACGCGTCAGGAGAGGTTGGAGACCACGTGGGAGACGCGGGGGAATATCGAGGGGACGTGGCGTGGACGTTCGGCGATGTTGGGCTGTAGTTCGGGCTCGCTGGCGAGTATGACGGAGAAGTCGGTGAGCCCCCATAGTTCCCAGCCGGTGACGTGGGCGAGTATTTGGGTGCCGACGGAGATGTTGGCGAGTAGCTCGGCGAGGTCGGGCTGTAGTTTGGACTGGCCGGGCTGGTAGGCCGCATCAAGGGCGAAGTCTGTGAGTATGACGGCGAGTTCGGGCTGAAGGTCGGAGACGAGGCACCGAAGCGGGAGCCCACATCAATCATTGGTGAGCTGGGTGAGTATGCACCCATGGGAGATGATGGAGAATAACCTGCCCCCTGGTTGCCATATGGGGACGTCGGTGAGGTCGGGGCAAAAGGGCTCGTAGCACGTGGGCTGGTTGCCGAGTACCCAGAGGCTCCACCCAGGCCGAATCCACCACCGTACTCCGTGTTGAAGCCTCCCGGTGTTTCAGACCCTGCGCCGATGATGGGTGAAAAGTTGCCTGGCGCCGGAGACATGATGCCCAGGAAGCCGCCCGTGTCCGCCATAGGGGAGCCCGTGTCGTATGGTGTCGCTGCGCCTTCCATCGGGCTGCCCTTGACGGTCATGCCAGGCATGAGGCCCATGCGCGAGTTGTCCGATATTACTGTCTCCAGCATCTTGGGATCAAGCTGCACTTCAAAGTGGCCTGTCCCCATCGGGGCCAACTGGCCGAGCATCACGTTCTCAGAAATACCACGGCAGTCGTCTAGCTCGCCCGTCGCTGCAGCCTCCAAAAGGATCTCGACCGTTTCTTCAAAGGAGCAGCGCATGAGCGCACCGGTGTCGGCGCGGTTGATGCCATGGCGCGTGACCGCAGCGATGCTGCCGCGGTATGTCATGACATCGACCAGGAGAGCCAGATGGCGGTGGTTGACGTAGGAACCGTCGAACGCCAGCACATTCGTCAGCTCCGATAGTAAAGCAGATCGTGCCGCCTCGATGCCGAAGACATCAATGATCTGGTGCAGCTGGTTGGTTGTTGTCCGCCTCGTGTCGACGCCGTCGACGGCGAGGACCTGGCGCAGCGCCGTACCGGTGGTGTCGAGATAAGACTCCTCGCAGTCAGCGTCGCCCTGCTTGGCCTTGAGTGAGCCATCCGGCATCTCTATCAGACGGGCATTCTTATTGATGAATGCCCTTTCAATGCCAGGCACGCCGCGAATGGTGAGCTTGTCCAACAGATGGGTTTCCAGTCGCTTGAGCATGACGTCTTCCTCCATGTCATCATCGTCTGCGTCGGCTTTGTCGCGGATTGAGCGGATGCGAATGATTTGCTCCTCATCGTTGTCATCGTTGAAGATGACAGCCAAATCATCAGAATACTCGTCTTTGAGTCGCTGAGCAACGTCCTCGACTCCCAGTTCCTTGTCAAGCATCTTTTGCCGGTCCAAGGAGATTCGAAGGACCCAGCGAGTCTGACGATCAAGGTCCTCCGTCTGCGGGGTCTCGAGAAGGAAATAAGCCTCGATCATGTCCTTGTCCTGGGGAATTATGGTCTCCCGAACATCCGGGTCATAGAAAATCTCCGTCTTTGACGTGACGGACCTCAGGTTCGTGTGCTCAGTAAGACTTCGCAACGTCTTCGCTGCGTCTTGTGATAAATCGTCACCTTCAAGGAAAACCTGCATCGAAGGAGTCTTGATATCACTGGCAACGTTGAGGATCTCCTTTAGACGAGGCACACCAAGAGTGACGTTCTTGGAGGCAACACCAGTGAAGTGGAACGTGTTGAGTGTCATCTGTGTCGCGGGCTCTCCAATGGACTGCGCGGCGAGAACACCAACCATCTCTCCGGGGTTGACCATTGATCTCGACCAGCGGTTCTCTAGCTCTCCGAGGATGTGGTCGAAGGCTATGCGAGGGAGGCGGAGCTGGACTGCGAGACGCCTAAAAGCCAGTCGCGAGCGTAGGTGGGCCTTGAAGAGGATCGTTGCGCTCTCATCGGCCTCCTTGGAGATAGGGTCCTCACCCGGGACGACCACCATGCGCCTCATGAACGCATCGACGGCCGGGATCACGTCGGAAGGCTTCATATCACTTCGCTTGGTGAGGTCGACCTTGAAGAAAGAGATAGTGCTGTCGATCAACCGTATGATGTTCAGAGGGAGCTGCATCATAGTCTCGTCCTTACCCCGTGACAGCATTATTTCGCGAACCGCCCGGCGGGCCTTGGACAGACGTTCGTACTCCGCGTCCAGCAGTTGCTGTTCTTCGATGTTGCTCGCAAGGTGACTTCCATATTCGAGAGCGTTGGTCAACGTGTGGGAGTCCTCGACGAGGTCAAGCTTGTAGCGCTTCTCAAAGTCCTTGTCGGAAATGGTCAAGAAATCCACCTTCTGTTTCTCGATGTGCATGCCATCGAGGCCGTCTTCGCCATAGATGAACTGTATAATATCATTCAAGGAGTTTCGAACAGTTCCATCATACTTCGCCGTGACGTCTTCTAGCGCCTTGACTAGTCGGCGCTGGATGTAACCAGTTTCAGCGGTCTTGACAGCGGTATCGATCAAACCCTCACGACCAGCCATGGCGTGGAAGAAGAACTCAGTGGGTGTCAGACCACGCAGGTAAGAATTCTCGACGAAGCCACGGGCCTCGGGCGAGTAGTCATCCTTCGTAAAGTGAGGCAGTGTTCGGTACTTGAATCCGAATGGAATCCTCTTTCCCTCAACGACCTGCTGGCCGACTAGAGCAGTCATCTGAGAGATGTTGATGGAAGAACCCTTGGAGCCTGATCGAGACATGGTCACAGCGTTGTTCAAATCTTTCAGACTCTTCTCCGTAGTCGTACCGGCCTTGTCGCGGGCAGCGTTCAATTCCTTGGATACCTTGCTCTCAAAAGTCTCTCGAATGCTCATTCCCGGGAGTGGCTCGAGCTTGTTCTCAGTCGCCTCGGTCACGATCTCCGCAACGATCTTTTTCTGTCCGTCAATGTCCTGCTGAATCTTGATGATGGTGTCTTTGTCAGGAATAGTATCACCGATTCCGATACTGTGGCCGTTGTGCAAAAGCCAGTAGTTCACAACACGCTGGCAGGCGTTGAGGAAACCCATTGCAGCATGTGGTCCGAGCTCGTTGTAGGTAATGTGTATGATGCCGCCAGCCGCAGCACCCACGATCTTCTTGGTAAGAAGGCCGTACACAAGATCGCCATTGTGGATCCTGATCCCGCTGTCATCGATAGGCAGCTCGCTGCTACCTTGCTGCAGGCTGACCTCTTTAGGGATGACCATGCTGATGATCTGTTTTCCAGTCCACCGGGGAGATGGGTGAAGTATGGCCGGGGTCGGGATGACCCCATCCCAGTCCTCAACCCATAACATGAGGTTCATGACTTCTTCCTTGGTAAGAAACACGTCGCGACGGCAGAGCTTGTACGCCCCTGCTAGAGTGTCCTGCACGATCCCCATCAGTGGGGAATTTCGCTGAGGCGAGACAATGTTCAGGGGCACCAAGCACAGGTTCTGAACCTCTGCACGCGTCTCCTCCGTTTGGGGAACATGGAGGTTCATCTCATCGCCGTCAAAGTCAGCGTTGTATGGAGAGGTGACGGATAAGTTCAGCCGGAATGTGGAATATGGCATGACCTTGACGCGGTGCCCCATCATGGATTCCTTGTGTAGCGAGGGCTGTCGGTTGAAGATGATGTAGTCCCCATCGATGAGATGGCGTTCCACCTTCCAACCGTACTCCAAGGTGATCTGACTGGCGCGCTTGTGATGGCGCAAATCGATCCTGGTGCCGTCGGAGCGTATGACGTACTTGGCACCCGGATGCTCGTTCGGGCCGTTCTCAACAAGCTGATGCAAGCGGTGAATATTGTAAGGAGTCACAGTCTCCGGGTAGGTCAGAGTTCTGGCGATGCTTCGAGGCACACCGACTTGGTCCAAGGAAATGTTTGCGTCACCCGTGATGACAGTGCGCGCGGAGAAATCCACACGCTTGCCCATTAGATTGCCTCGGAGCCGACCCTCCTTGCCCTTGAGGCGAGCACGGATGGCCTTTACTGGTCGGCCACTCTTCTGCAACGCGCGCGGCGTGCCAGCGATATCGTTGTCCATGTAAGTCGCGACGTGATACTGCAAGAGCTGCTCGAAGTCGTTCAGGATATGCATTGGCGAGCCCTCGGACAGCGCCTGTTTCACGTTTCCATTAGCACGGATGATATCACCGAGCTTGTAAGTCAGATCGTCCTCGTTGCGAAGGCCTTGGCCAGTACCGTCCATACTGATCGATGGCCGGACGGGAGGAGGCGGCACAGGAAGTACTGTAACGATCAGCCACTCGGGACGCGCATAGTCCTTGTTCAGCCCCATGTCCTCGAGATCAGCATCGGAGATTCGTCGGAAAATTTCGTGCACCAGCTTTGGCGGCAAGGGCTTCTTCTCGATGGTCTTGCCCCCGTTCTCGTCGTTTTCGCGCTGGAAATGCTGCTGAAGCTGCAGAGCCTGTTGCCGGACCGCGGGTTGGGGATTGCCGCATCCACCGTGGTTATGCGGCGGAGGCTTGTTCTTGTTCTCCGGATCAAACTCCTCGTCCTTCTTGGAAGACTCGTTTTCGCAGCGCTTCTTCTTCTTGCAAACCTCCCAGACCCGGGCAAATCGGGCTTTCGGGTCTCGTGTCGAGACGGCGGCCGCGAACTCTTCGTCACTCTACAGTCGGTGGAATCAGCAATCAGCAGACCTTTAGACGTCCACAGCAGTCAAGCTAGACCAACCCTATCAGCCAACACCTTGCTGCAGCTATGGCAGACGATCTCAAGGATCTTCTTGGTCTTCTTCAGGAAACCAGGGTGGAAGACGGGCGTGGCCAGCTCGATGTGGCCGAAATGACCAGGGCATTCGGACATGCTCTCAGTGCATGTCTTGCACTTGAATTGCCTATCGACAGAGCCAAGGCGGGGATCGTTGAGACCCTCTTGTCGTGGCTTCGTTCTGGTCTCGTCCATGGTCTCGGGATACTGAATGTGCGCCACACTCATATTCTTGATCTCCTCGGGAGACATGACTCCAAACTGTATCTCTTGAATCGTCTTGAGGGGCGCACTCGAGTGCGCAAAATAAAGGTTGGCCATCTTGCGTGATGGGCCCCAGGTCGGGCGGGGCGGTGCGTATCGGGGGCGCGACGGTGTGGATGTGACTGATTAGGGATCGTGGTCCGAACTTGTTATCGCGGCGAGAACGGAGTGAGTCGCCTGCGGTTCAGGAGCTGAGAGACAAGAGCGACCCAGACAGAATAGAATCGGAAGGAGATGCTTGTGAAAGGCTTTTGACGATAGCAAGGTCGGCGCAAACGATGCGTCGATGGACGGGATGGGGGTTTGTCCTCCGCGCTCTCAAACCAGGCCGGCCAAGGCCCCCGAGGAGCGACTCGTCGGTCGTGCCACCTCAGATGCAGTCGCTATCGCTGAGTAAAGGCAGAAAATCAATTTTTGGCAATGGTGTCGTTCAGATGCGGTGTGGGTAGGGCCACAGGATGGTGATGCGTGGGCTCCGACGCGTGCTGGCAAGAGGTTGTGATGAGGTTGGCAAATGGCCAGGCAGTTGAGGCGACTCTGGAAAATCCAGAGGAGTGATTAGCCCGGCGCTGGACGTGAGAGGCCTGGCCTGTGCACTGCACTAACTACACGCGGCGGCAAAGAGTGGGTCCCGTGCAGTACTTCAATGCTGGGGGTGGCAAGAGACTTGGGGTTACTTGTAGAAGACCCCCCCCAAAGAGCTTCAAGCCCCTTTGTGGGAGCGACCCCATGCAGCGTGTTTTGGGCACTAGCTGCCACCTCGTAGTGCCGGTTCCTTTCGCTACCGATTTCCGCACCGTCACTCTCGCCCCTTTGTTGGCTGACGCTTACTTTCAAGTTCCTACTCAGGCACTCAGGTACTTCACCCATCTACTACAGAGCAGGATATGTACGTAGAAAAATGCCTGGTTGTGTCACCGTAATTGGCAGGTCCCAGGTGCCAGAGGCACCTCAATTCACTGGGTAGACACCGGAGGCTATGGTACGCCGGCGTTGTAGGATATCATAGAACACAAGTCACCTCTTCCTGGCTCTTCCTCTGTTGCCTGTCTTTTTGCCTGATTTTTCCTCTGCCCCTGTCACCTCTCCGCTCGCATCCGCACCGTCCCCAGGACTTCTCCGTCTCACAGTCCCTGTGGATACAGCAACAAATTCTTCCTCACTGTCCGAGTCTCCCAGATTGAAAAGAATCGGCATCTCAAACCCGCCCGGATGGTCGCCAACACCTGCCAATCCAATGGTCATGACGTCAACCTCTCCATCTTCTTGATCAAGCTTGCGCTTCTTGATCTCCTCCTGGGGATGGATGTCAAACTCGTCCTCCCTTTCCATGTACTCGACATTCTCCTCCACCTCAACAAAATCCGGTGCCAAGGCCGACCAGCGCTGTGGGCTCGTCACACTCCAGATGTTTATACGGCCAGTCTCTAGCCCACATGCTGCCAGCAAGGCCTTGGAGGGATGCCACTCTATGACACCCTGTTCTTCTTTGGGCCCCTCCAGCATCCGCACGAGGCTCCCGTGCCCACGCTCCCAGATGTATAGCTCGTGATTGTTGTACGTAGAGGCCACCACGTACTCTCCTGTGCAGCTGAAAGTGACGTGGTTCCAGGAGCAGCGATTTACCACATCCTCAAACTTGTGCTCGATAGGCAACTGGATCGTGTCAGAGTCGAGGTCCTCTGCTGAGAGGTCAGGTAGGTGAAACGTCTTGATGACCTTGTCCTGGCCATTTACGAGCAGTTCTCGCCCTGACCGCGTCAGCTTGAGCGTTGTCACCACGCCGCTGCACACCTTGAGTTGTGTGTATATTATCTCGTGAGTTCGTGCGTCAATGATGTTAAGGTTGCCCTTGTTCGTGCCCGCAAGAATGTGATCGCCGGACTTGGTGTAGATTGTCACTGTGGTCATATGCCTCGCGTCATCCTTCTTTTGGCGTGCTCTCTTCTCTGCGTCTCCTTCGACCTTGACGCGCCTGGGTGCTGTTGCTAGGACGTATTTCTGTGCGACCGGCTCAGACATGTCGACAAGCAGTGGTTGCTCTTCGTATAGGGAAACGACAAACTGAAGGCTGTGGCGGGTCAGTGCTGCCTTGCGGTGGGGGCACCTGGGATGGTGGGTGTACTGACTGATTCCAAGGGTGAAGCTCTGCAATGTACACGGGCGCCTTGAAACGGACCTGGCGGTGAGGTTTCCCGTCCTTGAGATCCCACAGTACTGCCTTCCACCCCTGGCACGCGGACAACAGGTATCGCCCGCAGCGGGACCAACTCAGGGAAGAAATGCTCTTTGAGTGGCCTCGGAGCTTGCGAGCGACACCCATGGTGTCCAGATCCCATATGACGACAGTGCCGTCAACGCGGCCCGACGCGAGATAGTCGCCCTTGTGGTTGAAGCGCAGACATGTTGCATGGCCAGACCGGATGGTATTGGTGATGTTTTCTGGGTAGTCCTGGAGGAGATAGTCGTCTGAGAGCAACAGATTCATCTCTGGCGAATTGTATGCCCTGTGTGTAGGCTCAAGAGCTGCAGCGGGTTGCCTTGGCCCAAGGGCGACCCTGAGACATGGACGAGGCAGTGTTTTGTGGTGCACTTGGTCGGGTCGGTCCCGATCTGCAAGGCTGAGAATAGCTGGGGATGGTCGATCATCTATGGCTGGGCTGGCTGGTTGGAAATTTTGAGTGACGCGATAAATGCAGGGTCAGGCCCCAAAGACCCATTGGCGCGTGGGGAGTATGCAGGGATCCAGCTGCCACATGCCGCGTGGGGGGGGGGCGCTCCATCCCAAAAACCCGGAGCCGCTCGTGGCAGCGCGTGGTCGTAGTACCACAGTAACGAGGACTTGTTTTGTTCGTGTGGAGACAATTTAGCAGCGGACCGGCCACGCCCAGACGAAGGAGATACTAGAGGTTCTTTGCTCTTCTGAACTCATGCAGGTATAAGGCCACGACTTCCTGAAGCCCTGCTGCATGCAAATCTACAATTCTTTTTCCTTCTTCAATAATTTTTCAGGAGAATCACAACCATCGAGGCAATAGAAATGGCAAACTCAAAGTGCGCTCCATCTCATCTTGAGCTTGAAGTTGTAGACATGACTCACCGCTGTGCAGATGGGAGTATGTCAAGCAATTTGAACAGCCAGACCACCTGCTGCCGAACACGTGGATCGTGGTGAGGATAGACGGTCGTGGGTTCACTAAGTAAGCCAGCGAGCCGGCAGAATTCAACATATTACTCCGCATGTCGAGCCACACACAGACTGACAAGCGCCAGATTTGCGAGCAAGTATTCGTGGGAAAAGCCCAACGACAGGAGGGCGCTGGATCTCATGAACGATGCTGCAAAAGCAGTGGTGACTGAGATGCCAGACCTGGTTGTCGCATATGGCATCAGCGACGAGTATAGCTTCGTCTTCCACAAGACTTGCTCGCTGTTCGAAAGACGAGAGAGGTGAGCCGAGCCGAGCCCATGCCCAAGTCCTGCTGAGCAAACCCGCGCGGAGCCGACGTCCTGTTGACATGTACAAGCAAGCTGGTGACCACCATCGTGTCGACGTTTACATCTTACTATATCTACCTCTGGTCCCAGTACTTCCCGGACCGGCCGCTGTCGCCCCCTCTCCCCAGCTTTGACGGCAGGGCAGTCTGCTACCCCTCCGTGTCCAACCTGCGGGACTACATGAGTTGGCGACAAGCCGACTGCCACATCAACAATCTTTACAACACAGCCTTTTGGTCACTGGTCCTTCGAGGGGGGATGGACAGCCAGCAAGCGGAGAAGGCACTTGCAGGTACAGTGTCCGGGGACAAGAACGAGCTGTTGTTCTCAAGATTCGGGATCAATTACAACAACGAACCGGAGATTTACAGGAAGGGCAGCGTCATATCCAGGGAGTACGAGCTGGTCGAGCCCGGGAGCCACAACGCTGCCGCGGAAGCAGAGAGCACCGCCGAGCCGGCTCAGCTATCCAAAAGCCAATCCGAGAAGGAGAAGAAGAAGCGTGCCAAGGCCAAGGTTGTGATTGAACACCTAGATATCATCAGAGATGACTTCTGGGACCGGCGGCCCTGGATTCTCTCTAACAAGCCCGGGAAGACACGGTCGCAGGTGACGAGGGAAACAGTATCGTTGATCGGGGGTCTGCCGTGATTGAATATCAAGCAGCTTATGCTGGGAAAGTCCGGCGTGGCCCGTGGCTGTCCATGCCCGTACACCTACTGCCCACGTAGATAGGTAGCATGATGCTGTGGCAACATAGAACAAGAAAAGGAAGAGAGAAAAAACAGATCATGAGTGGACTGGTCGGCCCGGCAATCCTCCTCGCTCACTCGGAGCAGCAAGACTGACGAACCAGGATGTGGGCGTCGGGGTTGAGCTGCAGGCGACAGAGCCGAGTGAGAGCCACTGTCAATTCTCGGGTGGCAGAGTCAGATGGGCGGACAAGAGTGAGTGTGCCGGAAACCGAGTCACCGAGAGCTTGCCGCGTAGGACCGGGCGATTTGACCAAGTGAATTGAGACGTGGCATCATGAGCTTCCAGCGGCCGGTTTGGGCCACTCAAGAGAGGAATAGATAGAACATGGTGGATGGCGAACGAACAAGCAGTGGGCCTCTGGAGGCCGGCCGATTGGGTTGCACGCATCGACTAGGTCCTGGGGCTGGCCTCATTTATCTCGACTCAGCTTCCCCTCTCCGCGGCTTGCACTAAACGTAGACCAGGTCTGCCCCAATCTATGCCTGCCACCCGCAGCCCAGCCCTCGGTAGTATTCTTCCAGCCCTTCCTTCCGCGCCCTGCCTGGCTGCCTTCGCATCCTCACATCACTTCGTCTTTCCACATCCTAAGAAGTTGCCAGGCCTGTTGCAGTTATCTTCACGACCGCAGCTACCTCGTTACCAAATAGTTCTCGTCCGCCATACATACTGGTCTCATTTCTGCCGCTGGCCCCATCCACACAGTCCTGATCCTGCTCTCAGGCTGCTACCCCGCGAGGCGACGGTGCCCACGACGTCACGATAGCCTGCCGTTCGTAACAGCACCCGTGCGCCCCCATCTTCCCCCAAGGTCCCAATACGCACTGCCACAGGCAAAATGTCCGACAAGGCGGAGGAGGCCACTTCCGCCGAGGCTCAGATCACTTTCAAGGTGAAGGCCTCGGGCGACAAGAACCATCAGATCACCATGGCCGAGGCAGCCACTGTTGGCGAGCTCAAGACCAAGCTTGCCACTGAGCAGTATGAGAATATCCCCGTCGAGCGACAGCGCCTCATCTACTCGGGACGCGTCATGAAGAACGAGGACACCTTGGCTTCGTACAAGGTCAAGCCAGGCAATACCATACACCTCGTCAAGAGCGCCGCCAGCAATCCTACCCCTACCCCGAGCGCCTCCTCGTCCTCGCCCGTTCCTCAGGCCGTGCCAAGCAACATGGCAGCCGGCACCTCGGCCAACAACCTCCTGGCCGGCCTGACCGGAGCTCGCTTTGCCGGCCATGCCAACTTACCCAGCGCCAACATGTTTGGTGCTGATGGAGGTGTAAGCATCATGCCCTCTGCCCCTCTGACCATCCCGGCCAGCCCTTGCCAGCCTCATACTGACCAACCCCTCCTGCCAGATGGGCGCACCTCCGAGTGAGGACCAGATGGCAGACATGCTCTCCAACCCCAATGTCGCCCAAGCCATGAACGAGGCCCTGAACAATCCCCAATTGGTCGACGTCATGATACAGTCCAACCCCATGCTGCGAGACAACCCAAACGCCCGCGAGATCATCCAGTCGCCCTTCTTCCGCAACATGCTCACCAACCCCGATATGCTACGTACAGTCGCCCAGATGCGGCGGTCCATGGGCGGTGGCGCCGGCGGTGAGGCGTTTCCAGCTCCTGGCGCAACAGACACGACCCCGGCCGATGCCGCCGCTGCCGGTGCCGGCGCCGGCGGAGCAAATAACGCACAAGCCTCGCAGTTCCCCTTCATGATGCCGGGGATGTTCGGCGGCCCCGGTGCGGCTGCGGCCGGAGGTTTTGGTGGTGCGGGGAGCCAAGGCGCCAACCCGTTTGCTGCGCTTTTCAACCCCTTGGGCGCCACGGCCCCGGCGGCTCCCCAGACCGGCAGCGGGGCTGGTAGTGCTCCTGTTGCTACCAGCGCGACGCAGACGCCCTCCGGCGACAACTCTGCTCAGCGGGATGCCTCTGTTGGGGACACCGGCTCGGCACAGCCTAGGCAACCTGGCAGCGACTCGCAACCCTCAAATCCATTCGCTGGACTGTTCGGCGGCCCACAGGGAGGCGCTGCGAACCCCTTTGGTATGACGCCTGAGATGATGCAAAACTTTGCGCAAATGATGAGAGGTACACCACAGGGAGGCGCTGCGAACCCGTTTGGGATGACGCCCGAGATGATGCAGAACGTGATGCAGAACCTCATGGGCGGTGCGGCTGAGCCTGCCGCCCCAGCCGACACCCGACCACCTGAGGAGCGCTATGCTGAGCAGCTCAGCCAGCTGAACGAGATGGGTTTCTACGATTTTGACCAGAACGTAGCAGCGCTGCGCCGCAGCGGTGGTAATGTGCAAGGCGCGGTCAACTTTCTCCTAGGGGGATAAGCATTGGCCGCTGGATGAGCTTGATTCAGACAGTTCTTGGTTGCGGGCGCGTCTCTACGAAGCATTGCTGGATGTGGCGAGGGTGGGAGTTCAGGAGTCTTTAACTTGCGGTAGTCGAGCAATACGATATCAGGACGTAGAGCCTCGGAACTGATGAGAAACCGGGCCCCGGTCGCCAAAGCCCCGCGCATAAGCACTGTCCTTGGTGTCTTGCAAGATTTTACTACTCCAAATGTGGGATGACAGAAGTGTGGGGCTTCAGAGCCGTAGATCTAGCTTCCCGGTGTCGAGAACGCTGCAGCGGTGATTGCAGCAGAGATGCTGTCTACAGAGGTGAATGCAGAGAATGTATCGCGCCTAAGATGGGCGACATTGGATCGAGTAAGTATGTCGGTTCGGTCCAGGGTCTAACCCTATACTTGCCTTCTGGCCCGTCATTCTGCTCAGACCCCAGCTTCTCATGCTTCGGCATGGGTGGTAACTGACAGTCTTCGTTAGACAACACTTGGCCGTCCAATATTAGTTTTCTTGCTCGCGGCCCATTTCTGCTGCAATCGATTGGATGCTTATAGACGCGGCGATTGCCTCCTCTATTGGCATTTTCAGGGCATACCCTGCCGTACTTGAGAGTGGCACGCGAAAATGAGACTACCAGCCCATTCGTGATCGACCTCGACATGTTCAAGAGCAGGGACAAACAGGCAAGATGATACAGGGCATCTTCTACGCACGGTTCTTTCCCCAGGAAGGTCAGTCAAACGGCATTCTTTGACACTACATGGAGTGATCCCACGGCTCGTCCAGTGGACCTTTAGACAAGTGGTTTGGCTGAGACACGTGCCAGGAACCAAGATCGTTGCTCAGTCGCCCCCGGGTTGCATCGTGCCAGAGGGAGCAGGCCCTCAAAGGAAGCCTTGCCTGTTCGATTTCGACGTAATGCAGGAGTACATTATCCCGCGCAAGGCCTTCTTCAATCGCTTTGTCGCCGTCAATGAGCCCGAGGGCAAGTACACGGTGCTGGGGCTGCCTGTGGCCATCGCCCACCCCAAGTACCAGCGCAACGAGTTCATCTTCAACTTTGGCCTTGTGGTTGTCAGTCTGGCCCCTGCCCCCTGCCCGGTCCGTCCCCGGTCGCCGTGATTACTGAGTTCTTGCGCGGTGATAGACACGGGCTGAAAACCGGTTCTGACCCGAAATGAGCATGCAATCAATAGGAGAGCGATGTCGACCAGATCCCCTATGAGAGGGTCGTGCGGCGAATTGCCGTCACGTTCGCCGAGATGGAGAAGCAGAACGAATATCTGAGCCGCGACCAGAGTGGGAGTAACGATGGAGGCAGGAGGCCGATTGGGGGCCTCCTGGAGATCATCAAGGAGGATTTGAACAACTACGGCGAGTGCATGATCCCAGTGGGTATGTTCATTCCTCTGCATTCCTGCCATTGTCTCGCACCGTGCCATGCCCCTTGCTGACACCTGGTGTGCGTAGACGACGCCAACACTATCAACATGAAGCTGTTCCCACACCATCGACCTCCTCCAGAGGTCAAAGGCTGGCACGTCCCAGTGGCCAAGATGAAGTTCAGCGACGTGGTCGACCCGACTTGGGACCTGACACTCCAGAAAGTCATCACCCACATTGACGGCGTGAGTGACGTCCGCCGCATCGCTTTCAACGCCGACGTCAGCCTGGAACTCACCAAGATCGCACTCCGCCACCTCCTGTACTATGACACCATCCTGCTGCTGGACATGTTCTTCTTCAGCTCCTGTTACGCCCCGAGGCCCGGCATCCACGACTTCGTGACGGACGTGAGCGCCAACTACGGCTACTACACTACCACCGCAGACTCCACCACGATGATGGATGGAACCGGCGGCGCGGATGGCCCTGTGGCGGCCGGCGGGCCCGCAGTGGGCAGCGCTGTTGGCGGGGGCATCGTCGACGAGTGTGCCAACTATGTCTGCATAATGTCCTCAGGCCAGCGTGTCTCCGATTACCAACTCATCAAGCTCATGACTTCGTTCTGTGTCGGCCGGACGGTGGGCGAGTGGCTGCGCCTGCACATGGACGGCGGGTTCGACGTCCTGCGCCACGTCGACGTGCGGCGGCTGGTCCAGTTCGGGGTCATCAAGGGCTTGCTCTACAGGGTTCACAAATATGTCGTCTCCAAGCAGTACCTTGCGGCCCTTGCTACGGGACAGAGTCGGCCCCTAGCCGCGCAGGATGGTCGGGCCGCGGGGGATCCGTTGCAGAGATACATGGATGGGTGCCACAATTTCGACCAGGTCATCACGGAGCAGAACGTGACGGACAGGGAGATCATGGAAAGACTGAAGAGCTTCCCCGGTCCCACGGGAGATTTGACGGTGCTGTACCGCTGAAGGAAGAAGGGGAAGCGGAAGAGCCTTTTGTTGAGAGTGGGTATATTACACGATGCTGTCTAGTCTAGTCTGATATCGTACATGCCGACAAACTGCAGCAGCCTCCAACATTTCCACATACACGTGAGCTGGTCAGCCAGTGTGGCTGGCTACTCAAATCCTCCTCCGCGGCGGGGATCAAGTTAGATGTACCAGTCCTGACGCTGAACACACAATCGGTCCTCGCTCCTCCGCAGCTCACCATTCGAATTCATCGCTCAGTTTCTTCCCGCTTGCCTGTGACTTTGCCCGACTATTCGCCCGTCCGCTTGGAGTCTTTCTCATTGTCCGCTCGAGTTTCTCCAGCTGGTATCGTGATGTTGGCATGAAGACCTGTGACGCAATCAAAGGGTTTGTCTGGCGAGGCTTACCTTCTGCAACATCCTCACTTTCCACGGGCCCAGCGACTCCAGCATCTTCATTCCCCGTCTTGGCCATCTTGTTCAGTTTCTGCATAGCTTTGCGGAATTTGCCGGTACGAGGTTGGCCCGGATACTCCAGACCTAGTCTATCCCATTCCGCGTCGGGTACGAATTCGATGCAGCGGATGTTGTGCTTGCCCTTGCGTAAGAGAAGGAGATGATCTTCAATAAGGAACCTCTTGCTTGTTTCAAGATCCCACGTCTTGGCGGGGGTAAATTGCAACTGGTCCTTGTTCATGCCCGCGTTGTTGGGGCCTTTCTGGCCTGGAGATCCGCCGATATACATGCCCCCATTCTTGATTGTCCTGTCGGCATCGGAAACACTCTCTGCGAGACCTGCCGCGCGGGCAATGCGCGGGAGTGTGAGCCCAAGGACATGCCTGGGTAGCTTCACGTCTATCCGGGGCCTGTTGCTATGATTTGTCTGTACAGGATCTGCCGCGTACTGCGAAGGGTCTTGGTGCAAGCCCATAGGAGCTTGGGTCGATAGATTGCCGCCATAAACGGCTTGATGTTGTGCCTGGGTCTCAATCGCGACCTTGTGCCCGTGAACCAGCCAGACGACCTCATAAGCCAGGAGGTGCTGGGCGACTCGCTTGGGCGGGTTGGCTTGGTGCTCGTGCATCACCTCTGTTATCTTGCTCAGAGGGTGGAACGTGAAGAGCTTCAGGAGATGTTCCACCTCGTCGTCTCGGCGCCTGACCAGGTAGCCGTAGAGATCATATGGGGTGGTCTTGAAAGGGTCGAGCCAGAGGGCGTTGCCAGCGCTCTTTCCAAATTTGACACCGGAGGAGTCGGTAAGGAGCGGCACTGTGAAACCGATGGGCTGGTCAAATTCGCCGTTGGGAAGCCTTTGAGCCTCGGCGGGTTCGTTTTCAACACAAGCTTTGACACAGGCGGAGCCTGTGAGGATATTCCCATACTGGTCTGAGCCCCCAACCTGCATCTGGACGCCCTGACGTTTGAGCAGCTCGTACCAGTCCCAGGCTTGCATCATTGGGTAGCAGAACTCGGCGAACGACATTCCCGAGCCGTCTTGCAGCCGATTCTTCACGTTGTCGCGCGACAGCAAGGGTCCCATCCTCATCTGGGTTCCCAAGCGTTTCATGACGTCTACCATGGGCAGGTTGAGCCACCAGGTGTTGTTGTTGACAACACCACGACGCCAAGCCCACTCTTTCTCGAATCCAAACCTCGCCGCCGCCTGTTCGACATGCTTCCAGATCGTGACAAGTTGGTAGTGGATAGTGGCGAGGTTCTGGATGAGTTCTTTCCTGGCCAATTGCGGACGGCTCTCAGTCCTGCCTGTGGGATCTCCTATTCGGGCGGTTGAGCCTCCGATGAGGGTGAAAGCACCGTAGCCGTGCATGTACATCCAAAACAGCGGCATAAATGGCAAGAGATGGCCAAGGTGAAGGGAGCTGGCTGTAGGGTCCACACCCGCGTAGGCACTGATTCTTTTCCGCCTCATTGTCTCGCGTATATGGTCGTTGGTGCTGTTTCCGTCAGATGGGTACGAGCGCGAGGTGCTGACCGATCTAGCAAGTCGTGCGCGGTGCTTACCTACCCTACAACGTCCTTTACAAAACCTCTGTCCTGAAGCTCGTCGAAGAGGTGCTTCCTTGTGCCCGCTTTTATCTCCTTTGCCTGGGCTTCCCAGGCCTTCTCGGCATCTTTTTCCTTCTGGAGGTACTTCTGGCCGATCCATCTTCTCTGGAACCGTAATGGTGGTGAAGGCCTTGATACGGAGCCTGAAGCCAACCCCACAGTCGACTCCATACCCGTAGCCATGGCCATGGCCCGAGCCCGACCCAAGCTGCGACAACCGTGGCACAGCATGGCCTGGGCCGGGGAAGTTGTCGACGAGCGGATCATTGGAGCCGTGATTAGTCAGGAGCAGCGTGGCCTACGGCTTCGAGAAGCGAGAAGAGGCTTCCCAGGGGAAGAGTCGGGTTCGACTGATCAGTCCATGAAGAACATGGCCCTGAGTGGTTTGAAACGTGTTGGGGAATCCAGCGCGTTGTTGCGCTGCTGCTTGCTTTGCTGCTCCAGAAATTTCTCGCAAGGAAGGCTTATCGACAAGACCTGGGTGGGTCGGCCGGCAGGCAAACTATACGGGTCTGAGGTGATGAACTCTGTTTGTGGAAGCAAGCAATCAGATGTGCGTCGGATTACCAGTGCGATTACCAGTGCGGCAGGTCTGATGGCTCCGGGGCAGGTACTTCCCGGTGGCACCTAGAAATTACTGCATGATGAGGCGATCAGGCGATGAGGCTGAACAAGCCGTGGGCTTGCACGATACATATGTACATTGCGCTTCTGCACTGCTTGTTCGGGTCCGAGTGGGGCTATCGCACGGAGCGTTGAGTGCTCAGTGCACATGTCACTGCTGCGACACGCTAGTGTGGGCATGGGTGTAGAAGGCTGCAGAGTCAAACGCCGTCCTTGAGCCAATGGCAGCGCTGCTGATTGTAAAAAGTACTTGGGTACTTCGGGACGCTGAGGACCAAGTCGGCTTCGCCTCGGCTACTTGGTAATGACATCTTCCACCCTCCAGACTTGGACTCGACACCTCGACCTCGCGCCCTCCCAGTCGACGCAACCACACCCAACCCCAGCCTACATCCTCCGCCTTCAACCGTGATTGCGACGCGCCGAACGGCCTGAGCGAAGATGGCATCCACTGCTCGTTCGGCTCTGCTGCGGCAGACCGCTGCTGCCTCGAGGTCCATGGCACCTTCGACCCGGGCTGGCCCGTCGATGCTCTCCCAGTCCCTGCCGCGGCCAAGCACACAGTTCTCGCCCACGAGGCTCAGTATCGCCCAAACCACGGCTTTCCATGCGAGCAGCCGCAGGAATCTACTGCCTCCCGGACCCCGTATGTCTGCCCACCGCTCTTGTAAATCTGCCACTAACAATACTCGGTAGAGGTGATCCACGGCAGCGTCAACGAGCCTGCACCTGTCCCTGAGCCATCTCCGTCCCACGGTCACTACCACTGGACTTTTGAGCGAGCCATGGCTGCCGCCCTCGTGCCGCTCTCAATCGCGCCCTTCGCCGCCGGCTCCTTGAACCCCACCCTGGATGCCCTGCTCGCCACTACCGTGCTCGTTCACTCACACATGGGTGTCCAGGCCATCATCATCGACTACGTTCCGAAGAAGAGATACGCCAACTTGCGCAGGGCCAGCCACTGGCTTCTGAACGCAGCAACCATCCTGGCTGGTATAGGTTTGTACGAGTTCGAGACGACGGACGTTGGCTTGGTCGAGGCTACCAAGAGGCTTTGGCGAGCGTGAAGGAGGTGACTGGTCGGATAATTGAGGGGTCGTAGAGGTCCGGTCAGCAGGGCTCATGACGCTTCATCGTGAGCACGTGGGCGCGAATTCATATTGTACAAAAGTAAACGCCATCCGGCCTCATTATCAAATCGAGGCACACGTCTTGAACTTTTGCTCACCTGCGCACCTGGCCTTTGTGAGCAAGCGGCCGGCCCAGCCTAGCCCTGTAAAATGGCACTGCACTGCGTGGGCGTTGTTTCCTTCTTCATCTCGAGCTTGCATGACTCCGCTTGGTTCAGCGCCTCGACAAATCTGCGGGCCGACTCCGGTATCCCGCTACACATTGTGCGTCCCCAACGCTTGCTCCCGACTCGACCGGTAATGTGATCTTATTCTCAAGCGTTGATTACGGAGCGGGCTTCAGATCCACCCAAAATATCTTGCAGAAACGGTTTACCGGTGTGGGTGAGCACAAGGTCTATGAAGATGCGTGAAAGGCTGCAACTGCTTCTGCAGGATGGAGGACACTGTGTGAGCTTGGCAAGGACAATGGAAACAGTAGGCCCTACTAACGTGTTGATGTCTCTCTATGCCTGTCCTCATCTGAAGGGGTCAGGAGCGATACTACATTCACATCTTTCACTAGCATTTCGCCACATTGAGACTGGTACGCTGAATGATGGCGCCTCCGCATTGAATTCAAATGTTCGAAGTTGATCAAGAGACTACTAGGTGACAGCGCGATAGAACTTGTGTAGGGATTAGCACTCCTTTTTATGCCGAGAGTATCTACACGGAAACTTTACACTGGCTTACCAAAATATGCTCATGAAACGAAAAGGGCCTGTTACATTTACTATTTACTATGTGCTCTGAAGATACGGTTGCGTACGAGCTCTCGCTGTCCGAGAATGGCGACTCGTCACACTTCCCAGTTCCAGTGGTAAAGAGTAAAGATTTAGGTCCAAGCACTTAGTGTAGTCGTTCTACTGATACCTCTGCCTGAACGCGGCCAAGCTTCATGACTCGATCCCAAGTGTGGAAAGCAAGATCCTAAAGATACGAGGCCTCGACGAGAAAACCAACGGTGAACTTGGTGTGACGCGCAATTGCATCCCACATTATCGTGTCGTACGACTAAGCAAAATATCAGTATCTCTGTTGCTCTCGAAACCTCCACTCCAATCGTCTCTAACCCATTCGGATATGCTCAGGACTCACATCTGAAGCCGAGTGAATATAAGGGCTAGAAGATACCATCACTTCATCACAAACATATGCAGCGGCTGTATCGCATATTAAACTTAGCAGGGGTGACATTCACTCGTAGAGTTGTGATCGGGCGTGGAGTGAGGGACGTACGAAACCCGTTAGAGTAAGCCGAGTGGTGATCTGAGCAGCCATATCCACAAGCATCAGTCGATGTCTTGAGCCCCGTATACTCCTCAGCCACCCTCCTCACGTACGTGGTCAGGCCGGAATCCACATAGTCGGTGTAGATACTAATAACACCACTTGGGCTGTAGCCTGCCATGTCCTGATTCACCATCGCCAAAACTTGCTTGCTAGCGGACTTGTAAGACTTGAATATATCCTGACTGCCCAGTAGGCCGCCCTCCTCGCCTGCGTAGAAGTGGAATTCCAGCGTGTCGCGAGGTTGGAAGCCCGCCTCAGCGAGAATTCTCAAGGCCTCAAATACAACGACCACTCCAGAGCCGTTATCATCTACAGCGTTCAGAATCAGCTATCAAAGGGCCGAGGAGCTAGTACCACACGAATCGAATGCGGAAAGAGCCATAATGCGGTCATTGCCTGTCTCGAAACCAGCAGTGTGCAATCGACTTGGGGAACAGGGTCCAGATACGCGAGAACTCTTGGTGAGGTGATTCAGTTTAGGATCCGGAAGCTGCTTACCCGCTCCAGGCCCTCTGGCGGAGCTGCTACCTCCTGTGGAGTCTAGATGGGCTCCCACAATGACAAGAGCGTCGGATGAAGACCCCGGGATCTTCGCGATCACTGACGGCTGATTGAAAGAATGAGAGAACCTGGTGACGCTGATGGCTGGGTTGGCTCCGGCAGCGGATGTGACTATATTTAGTCCCTTATATCAGCAATCAACTCGCCGTCGTCGGCATATTTCGTGACCATGGCTCTCTTGTCGCGTGCTACCGACTGTGTGGCTCCTCGTACAAGTGGAGGAGTCTAAACAGCGTCACGATGCGTCGCTTGGAGACTAACCTTGATCATACAGCCAGTTCGAGGCTTCAGTGCCGTAAGTCGACCTGTAATAGCGATTGTAGAAACTGGAGAAGCGGGTGAGTATTGTTTGATGGCGTGGGTTGTAGGAGCAACAAAGGAGCAAGAACGTGTTTCGATGCGGAGGACGAGGAGGAAGAGACTATCATACTCGGTCATGGTCTTGAGGAATGTCTTCTGGCTGCTCGCCGAAATTCCTGATATCAAAGTGTTGGCCTCTGCCTGATGGCTCAGCGTTGACGGATACGTGACTGCTGCGGCTTCTAGCGCAGCAGAAGACTGCGAGAGCGTTGACGCAATTTCAAGCTCCTGCTCACGTGGAGTGCGCAAGGTCAGCCGATGCATCGAGGCATCCCGCAGCGCAGCGCCCGGGCGGGGGACCTTATACAGATCGGTTCACCCACGCTCATATTGGTAACATCAACAAAGTTGATGCCTTTGGCCACGTAGTTCTCAATCTTTTCATCTTCACGGACCCAAGTGCCAGGGTCAGACTCGGACACCTTGATCAGACGCAGTGAGGCGTCTGCAGTGACCGAGGCATCGGCATGGCTGGACGGGCTCGCGGTAACGACACCCACCAGGGCCAACAGGACTTGGAGCCCGCACAGGCGAGGAAGGAAATTCATAATTGTTGGCTAGCGGCGGTTGACAGTGTATCGACACGCAGGACAAGTCTCGAGTCTCCCGAGAGTGGTGACCTATTCGGGATCGAGCTCACGGGCGCTGGCTTGATATATGGCGGCGCCCTCCTCCTTCTGCAGATCCATATCTGCCCACGCCCGTCCTCTCTGCCGCGTGGTCATCCGCTCCAACCCTTGGGCGCCAGGTGGGATCCAGATAAGAGGGCAGGGAGAGCAGGCCGGAACGGGCCCGTTTGAGGCAGGCCAGTCTTGGCTCGCAGCCAAGCTATGTCTGTCGGGCGGGGCCGCTTTCAAGATGAGGAAGGTTCATCCAAAGAAGAGACGCTTTCCAATGTCACCCAGGCCCGCCGTCGAGCTCTCCCGATGCCCCCTGCTTGAGCTTCCAAAATCGCCCTAGGCCCCACATCGTTGCATACCACCCACGAGTTCGTCCACGATTCCACCCACGTACGGCGTTATACTGGATGGTACCCATTTTAGCAACTCGCTTTCACATCTTCACATCATGATGCCTCTGCTTTATCCCAGCCAGGCGGAATCACTGTAGCCCCTCCCCCCTCACACGTTGGTATCGTCTTGACTATGGTCTCATATGTCGGCTTGTTGAAACTAGAAAGTCATTACATGGGGGCGTTACCCCACGGCGACCGTAGTGGTGCATCCAACCATTTTTTCTCTGCAGTAGAGCTCGGCTGCTTATCATGGCATGCACTTGCTCGACACTCCAGCAAGTGAGACTATGCATGCCTCGACGGAGAAGTTGGCTGTGCGAGTCTGGAGCAACTGCAGCACCAGAACGCGCAACCGCCCACTGGAGACACCCCTATCTGCAAATTGTCTTGAACCTGAAGTACCACCCAATAACTCCATGAGATGCTATCAAACAATGCGAGGCCACCTAGGTCAGCATTGCCTAAACTCCAGCATAGCCCGTGCTCCACATACTGCAAATTGAATAAGACTCCAGGCCGCCCCTCGCGCCGCCGGTTCTGTTCCGAACCATGATTCCGGTGTGACAGATGATGAAGTCAGTCAATAACTTGTCCCGTCAGGGAGATGCGAGTTCATAACGGCCATAGATATAGCCAGATCCCGCCGACGTCACGCTCCTCGGTGGTGATTCCAACTCTGCTGGCTGGAACCCGAAGCTCGATGGCGGTGACCAGAGCGACGGCGTCACCGGTTTTGACGGCTGCGGGTCACTAGAATTAGGCGCGCTGGCACAGCTGGGGCTGCTGTGGTAGCCCCGGGGCATTCCATACAGGGTTTTCTTCTCCGACTGGAGCTGGAAAGGCCCTCGTATCATCTTCCCATGCACACTCCGGGCCACGGACGCGATGCTGCCGTCGCCACTACCGCCGAGGTTGGGCTGCGGTGTTGGCGAGCGAAACCTCCTGTCTTTTGGTGGTGGTGCCGGTGGTGGGATGGGGGTTTCGATCTGCGCTCTGATCATCTGCTTCCTCCGTCGAAGGTGGAAGAACAGCCACACGGAGATGGCGATGACCAAAGCCGCAGCTCCTGAGCCGATACCTATCCCGATGGCTTGATTTGTGGTAATAGCACTGTGCGTGGCAGATCCTGATCCTGGCGGGCCAGACACGGACGTGGGAGATGCGACGGGTAGTGTGGCTGTCTCCGTAGCTGCCAGGGTCACTGAAGCAGAAGGTGAGACCTATTGATGAGAGATGTCAGCAAGTGACGCAGGTGCGAATGGCTCCTGTCTGCCCACAAAATTCTCTGAATCCCAATGGCCGTACACTAACAGTCGTGGCAACATCACTCTGGAGGTCCTCTGATCTGAACCGCACTGCTACGCTTTTAGCGCCAATTCCCACACCTGAACTCTCTGTCGTCGAGTGTATCACTTCCGTGCTTCCATCAGAGATGGCTGTGATACGCGCGAGGACAATATCCCCGTCAAAAGTCGTAGTGCAACCCAGATATGGCCCGGGCTTGGTGACGCCATCTACAGCACCAGCGCATGTGTAAGCGGCAGCCGTAGGACAGCACGTAAAGGCTGTCTCTGTTGTCCTGCTCGAAATCATATCGGTACTGGAGCAGGCGGGCGTGTAGCCGCTGGGACATAGACCAGGAGAGTAGTACAGTGATGGCGACGCATCGTAGCCACTCGGGAAGCACTCTGTTCTGCTGCCAAGCGGGCCTTGCTCATAGTGGTAACCGCCGATCCCGGGCCAAATCAGGTAGAGGCCTGTTGCTGTCGCACATGCGGGTGGCGCTGAGAAAGTGGTCGTCAAAGGGCCGGCGTTCGACATGGTGGGCGTGCTGCAACCGGTCCACTTGGCCGAGTTCTTAATAAGACATTGTGTGTTTTAGGCCTCAAGGCTCTATCATGCTCCCCAGTAGTGAATAGAGAGCGGGAGTTTGATGGCCGCTGCAGGTCGAGAAAGGTAAGCAAAGACGAGCAGGAAGGTGTTTGACGTGGGAAAGTGGTTGGAGAGCCGTTACACCACATCACTATAATGTTGACAGGGCCGCCCAGTCCGCCCCGATGGCCAAAGCACAAGATGCGGATCAGGAACACCCAAGCGGGCCTGTCTGGAATTAGCAAACAGATTTGGCCAATGATGACGTTGGATAGCAATTATGAGGCAAGCAGGCTGCAGGAACCAGAGCATTGTCCTGTTGGATGTCCTGCGCGTCGAGCCGGATCCAGAGCCACCGTGTTGGTGGCGAGGCGAGGCCAGGGGCTGGCTACCTTTGACCTCGCAAGGGTAGGATCGAATTATTGGATCATCATCGATCCCTCCTGGGGGAAGCAAATGCTCGTTAGGGGCGCAGCACGCTTGTCGGTACCATTGTGGCGGCGAGCTGGAATCCCTCCCAAGCTCGGTGCCTCGTCTTCCTTCCCGGCGAAGAGAAGCCATCGACGGCAATCATCAGAGGCCCCAATCCAGGGGCGGCCCGTTGTGCAGTATATGAAGGGGAGCGGGCGGAAGGATCGCCGTAGCAACAGGCTGCAACTTTGCAAGGAGAGGGCCAGCCTCTCAACAGTGCAATCCGGGACCAGCTTGGACCATGGTTGGAGGGCGGCGGGGTGTTCAATTGTGGGCTATTGTCGAGACTCGGCCTCAATCTCCCACGGCCAGACATAGCTTGGCCCAGATCGGCTCCTGACAGCAGGATTCGGCGCCGGCCTAGGTAATGGCGCATTCCTGCGTTGAACCAAATGCAGGGTTCTTAACTGAGCGGGGTCCCCACAGAAATCATCCTTCTTACTTCTTCCGGCCATGCTGGGCGCTTATACAACAGCAAGTGTGGTCCATCTTGGGCAGACGTCCATGCTGCCTCATCAGAGGCCATTAACACCCGGTGCACCATTATGCTGGCCGAGCACAGAATATGGCCTGGGAATTAATTAGTTGAAAGTCTCGACTTCAACTGCTACTGCGGTTTAGAACCCCAACGTCTGAGCCAACAGTAGTGGGTTTGAGGGGTAGGGCCTGCACAACGGCTGTCGTCTCGTGCGTCGAGCAGCACAGCTCAAGCGCTTGCCTCTTGTTTTGACTCCAGCCATGGATCTACTCCACTAACTAACTCCCTGGAGACAGAGCAGCCCTATGGCTGTTTCCCCGCGGCCTTCAAGCTCGAGGGCCCGAGTGCATTCGGCTACAACTAAGCGGACTCGTGTGTCCCAAGGCGCACGCTTGCTGGGTAAGCTGGCCAAAGGCGTGACAGAAGATGGCGGTATGACCCAATGGTGACTGAGTGATGATCCGACGGCTTGACAGGTTGACAAGGCGAATGCCCGATGCAGTGGAGACCGCCCACGGCCACATGCTCCCTCCACCTCTAAATTATACACAGCCACGTCTACCAGCCAAATTGCCTCGGCCCAATTCGTTCTCTGACAAGGAACCTGAATACTGTTAGGACCAGCAAGGCTGATGCGTAAGGTAGCCACTGAGCTGAAGAACAGGCCCTATGTCACAGCACGATGAAAATCACATCCTGATCATGCCTTACAGTGGCTGGCTTATATCCGCGTGAGATTCAAATCTGCCTAATACGGCATTAGCTAACCCCTGTGTATATCATCATGGCCTGTAGGAGTGATGTCTCTTTTGCCGAATCGCACCCCAATGTCCCGCCTGAAGAACTTCCCAATGTTCTTCAGATTTTCATTGATGGTCGCCTTCTCGCCGGAAGCTCCGGCCGCGGTAGGTGTCCCAATTCGGTCAGATGCGTCCCGCGCAGCGCTGAGCAGCTTCTCGCCCAACGACGCTGCGTCGAAGCGGCCGCCAGGGCCTGCGGCGCCACCAAGGGCTGAATTGCCGATGTTCCCGAGGCCGGTGCTGCCAAGCCCGGAGGCGTTGAGCAAGGGCCCCATGAGGGGCGAGCTCTCTGCTAGCTGCTTGTCCGTTCTTGCGACGTCGCGATGAAGGGAAAACAATTCTAACAGGTGAGCCTGGTCTTGCTTGCGGACACCCTTGAGCTCAAGTATCTTCTTGAAGTTGGTATCTGAGCGATCACCAATGTGGATAAGATACGCTTGGACCAGACCCTCAGGTGGCGAGGGTCGCACCTGGAGAGTCTTTAGCAAGGGATCAATGCGTGTCATAACTTGATTGACACGTTTGATGTATGTAGTCGGTGGCTGATATGAGTCACGGGAGGACGACGCATTGTGGTAACCAAGGAGCTTCTCAAAGTTCTTCGCAAGCGTATACTTGTCGAGAAGCATCT
Source organism: Diaporthe ampelina (assembly GCA_023522825.1). Taxonomy (NCBI): domain Eukaryota; kingdom Fungi; phylum Ascomycota; class Sordariomycetes; order Diaporthales; family Diaporthaceae; genus Diaporthe; species Diaporthe ampelina. Next base: position 56,848 of record JAMFTM010000138.1, read on the forward strand.
GCAAAAATCAGTATCCAGTGGCCTTGATGTATCGGGAATCGTGGATCCATCGCACCTGTTCAGCGCCGCCTTCAGAAATGGGCCGGCAGAGGACAATGTTGTTGATGTACGCAGTCGCCAAGCGCTCGACGAGGTTGTCACAGAAGGCCCTCGCGTATTGCTGTTTGGCGACAACGGAAAGAATCTCCTCGGTCTTGGCGTTCACTTGCTGTTGCAGCTCTCCAACATACGAGCTGTGGTCGCCGACGCTTTCCATTTCTCGCCAGTTAGTGTTTTTCATCTCCCTCCAGGCTCCCTCACAACTGGCCTCTACCTTGTGGACCAGGGCTTGGATAGCGGCACTCACGACGCCAAGGAAGGTGTCCGCTTGTGAGGAGAGGTCGATCTTGGCCGTGAACTCAGGGTCCACCCGCTTCTTGATGTTGTCTTCAAGCTGTATGGTGTTTTGGTGCCAGAAATCTGCAGTGTTGAGGACTAGCACGGTGTCTTGGACCGGGGGTCCTTGGGGGCCGCCCCTCTGCAGAAACCCGAGCAGTATCTGCTGCGCATACTCCTCGAGGTACTTGGCGAGTGTCTTGGTTAGGTCGAACAGCCTTTCGCCGGTGGACAACTTTGCACATTGTGATAAGGTCATCTTGTAGAAATGAAAGAGCTCGATGGCCGACGGAATAACGGCGTTGGGGGAAAATTCCTCATCGGCATCTACCAGAGGCCCGTTCTTGTATTTTGGCACCATGCTCGCCAGTGCTTTGTCCTGCGACTCCACCCACAGACTCAGATACGGCTCAAAAGCCACGGATATGGACCCGTTGAAATTGTTCGTTCGGTCGTCTGACGAGCTCAGTGTGTCGATGCTTGCCCGGGGCAGCTCGTTTGAGAACCGCTTCTCGAGACCTTGCTCGAAATCCATAGTCTCCTGCAGACAGCTCAACAACAAGTTGACATCGACTTTTTGACCGTCGGCTCGCCGCATGCTCCTCTCCAAGATGCCTTTGAAATCCTCCCTGGTGCCGTCACAAAACGACATGGCCAACATCTCGTTGACTCTCCAGTGTGGTGGGAATATGGCGGCATGCTCCTCTTCGTGCGTCTTGAGCATCCGCTTAAACCAGGCATACCGACGGCCGATATTGTCCAGGTTGCCCGCCTCGTCGTTGCCGCGGAACACCTGGCGGTACTCCCTTAACTCGGTGTTGACATACCAGGTGATAAGCCTGCTCTTGGCGTTTTCGCCCAGGGCGTCCATGACCATACAAGCTTCGATGAGTGTGCCCTTCCGCTGGGGAATCTCTGCCTTGGCAAAGGCGATCTCGAAATCCTCGCATACCTGCTCCAGCAGCTCCCTCTGCAGGTCAGCGACGTTCCTGCTAAGCACGGCGATCTGCTCGATGCTCCTGTAGCTATTGAAGTGCTTCATGAGCTGCAGGACGGCCAGCAGGAGTCCGGCGCACTCGCGATACTGCCTCGTCCTTGCCAGACCGCGCAGCTGATCGTAGGCGGTGGTCAGCATCTGCAGGCGCTTGAGAGCAGTCATGCTGAGGGTCAGGTTGCGCTTTGTGCCGTCGATACGCTTTATCTCGGCGGTCATTGTGGTTATATCGCGTTCGGTCTGTAGGGCGCGGCTGCGCACGCCTTCTATCCGCTGGAACAGACTGGCGAGCTCAGCCTGGGCCGACTGCATGCGCTCGAGGCTAGAGTCGGGGCCCCAGGCCTGAGAGGCCTCGAGGGCGCCGATTGAGGAGGAGAGGTCATCCCTGTGGATCTTGAGGGTGGTGGAGACACGATCGATCGAAGAGACAGCGGCAGAAGGCCGGGAGAAGAGGGCGTTGAGGTGGTCGATCGGATCGTAGTCGACTGCGAACAAGTCAGTGTCAGTTTCGCATCACGTCCTCTTGCTGGTACCCGGTCTGATTGTCCGACTCGTCGCAGGCGCTGGCGGGCAATATGTGGCAGGACTGACCAGAATCGAGAGAGGACGGTTCGAGTAGACTGTTCTCGTTGAAGATATTCATGGTTGGTAGTGTGTCCAGGGTGAAGCAGCAGGTGCGGCGACGTTGTATGTGGTCGGAATAGAACAGCTCCTTGAGCTCCCTGACCCAGCACGGGGGTGGGACAGGGATGCCAGGGGCGCAGGTGCTGGCATTGGCAGCTGAAACAGCGCCGATCTGCCCAAGGTTCCCACGTACCTACCGACCTGCCAGGTATATGTTATACAAGTTTTGAAATGTACCTGCCCCGCTGGTCTTTGCCTTCGCACTACATTTTATTGACTGTAGTTCATCTACGACGCGGTACCTCCGAGCTTGCCTAGGTACCTCAGTAAGTATTTAAGCGAGTCCATGTCTGGCGTTCGCTTCTTCCTTCAACCCAACTTGTCTTGCTGCTCGCACTGGGTTGGATGAAAACTCAAGGAACCAGAATACCCAAGCTGCATCGATCCTAAAGCTCGCTCCAGCCAGAGCCGTACGATAACTCGAGCAGGTCATTGTGAAATACGCACGAATGAGCGAGCCGGGGTCAATAGCTAGCGCCTCCTCTTCTTAACGAGACCGTGGCCTGCACCGGCAGATATGATATGCCGGCGTGAGCGCCCAAGGAACCGAACTCACTAGACTCGCCGACCCGAACTGATTCCGACTTCCAAGGCTCGCCGTGGCGGTTTTGCACATGTGCCACTCTATACGGCTTCCTCGGTGTTCGCCTTGGGTAACACGCCTAGATATCTCACGTCTCAGACATTTCAAAGCGTGACAGTGAGGGGAGACAGAATAGAGGGCATCTAGGTACTGCGCTGCTATGGGGAAAATGGACGGGCATGCACCGTCTCCAGCATGGGCACTCGTATACTGACCTCATCAACGGCTTTGATGGCCAAACCAAATTCGACCAGATCTATATTGGGTATCGCTCTATCACCTTGGGAATGCAGAAGCGAGAGAAGAAAAACCACTGAGAAAAAAAAGCATCAAGAAAGGGACAGCCAAAAGAACCACGACTATCCAATGACTCCTTAACACTCCTGTTCATCCGTTTCCTCCCGGTCATCCACGCCTGCCCGCACGCGTGGCAACACCTTGGTAGCTGTATGCCGACCTTCTCTATGCATCCTCCTGGTCGATACCTCGAGCTTCGTGCCGTGTCACGGTTTAGCCTCCATCCCAAGGCTGGCTTCCCGGCCCCAGTCCATCGCCTCGCCTGTGCCGGGCACAATTATCTTGCAAGTATGCTTATGCCGCGGCTGCTCTTGTTTGTTGCTCATCGAGAGTGCAGGTGGTTCAGGTGTGTCTGGAAAGCCGCATTCAACGCCTGCAAATGTTTCTCTGAAGCTCGTGCGTCAGCCTCAGCCCAGGCGGCTCGGCCTGACAGGTCAACTCACCTGCGATCTTCCATCGTTTTGCAAACACCTCGAGGCAGCTGCGAAGCAACTGGACTTTGCTTGGCCACTCCGGGTCGTGCATGATAACGTCTCCCAGCCTGATGAGAACCATCGCGCCTAGGAATATGCTGTACGCCATCGGGGGCACCAGCGGACCCAAGAACGACAGGCTACCCGATGAGCTCATAAGCCTTGCACTGTGACAGATTGACTCGATGACGGGGAGTGTGGTCTGGATCGCTGTTCTATCCATAGTGTCGTGTGTGTTTCCAGAATTCACGACCCCGAGATGCGGGTGATTAAGCTTGAGGATCGCGCTACCTTCTCTTCAGCACAGCGCCTCTCAAGTTACCGACAGAGACCCTTACGTATAAGTGAGACTCAGAGCCGCAAACCGGCTCGAGTCCTTCCAGGGTGTGGAGACTGGGACATCGTCAGCAAGGACCGGCCGGCTCAGCAGCGGCTTTCTCGACAGTATGTCGTACCGATATGACGGGCGTGATCCATCATCGCATTTGTCAGGCTCTCTCGGGAGGCCCCCGTCATGCCGGCTTGGCCTGATGTTCTTTGCAGTACCTGCAGTAGCAGGGAGGTTGATTTGGCCTCGGGGAAAACAATTGTGTCGATCTTGTCATCCCCGTCGTCCGCGAACCTGAACACCTCTCGCTGTGTGGTGCCGCCGTACTGCTGGCTCTGTGCTAAGGGGAGAAATGGGTCGAAGTGTTCTGGGAATGGCACTTGGAAGTCAAGCAACGGCATACTACGCGGGAACCCGAGCTCCTCAGCCTGGATACCGCTTCTTGGAGTCAGCCCGGGATCAAATCGCCTCGATAATGCCAAAAGACACACTGACCTCTCCAGAAACATCATGGCCCACCAGATGATGGAATAGGCCTTCAGCACCCTCGGCCGGACGATCCACTGGTCTTGTCTCCAGAAGGATTCGTTTAGCCAGCCGAATGCGCGGCTGATCGTTACGCATGACCCCAATGTCATGTAGGCTTGCTGCGGCATGAAGTGGCAGAGCTCGTACAGGCACACCAGTAGGTTCGCCTGGAGGAGGGGAATAGACATGGGCTCCTTGGCCGCAACAAGGCCACAGAGCGTCTTTATGGAATGGTAGAGGCTGTTTTGCATCGACACCCCGGGCGTGTCCTCCGGCGCCCGGACGATCAGGAGCATTGACAGTGCTAATAATCCAGTTTCGGCTGACGGTTCTGTCCACATTTGACCGAACCGCGGCTCGAAGCCAGACCTCTCCACGATGGTGAACCACGTGTTGACCGTCCCAAAGTAGTAACGCACGATGCTCTCGGCCGTGAGCTGGTCTCCCATCATCTGCGTTACGCTTCGGAACACGAAATGGTGTATGTCCTCTGTCGTGCCGAGCGACGCAAACAGGGATGGGCCGATGGCAGGGCCCAGCTGGTTGCCCAGGAATGGATTCAAGGAGAAGGCGCCTTGAGCATTTAGGCTGGCAAAGGTCTCAAAGCTCGTCTGGGCGGAGGCTTCGATGGGGCGGGAAGCCGCCGTGTCGTCTTCGTGCTGACAAAACTCGAGAGAACTGTTCCAGGCCGGTGAGCTTTGGTGCGAGGCCTCTTTCGAATTATCGCGGCGAGGGCGAACCTACTAAGTGCATCTACCGCAGGATGGCAACTTTTTGTCACATTTCTTTTTCTTTCGGCGACAGTTCAGGCATACTCTCGACGATTTCGCCCCTCCATCAGATGACGGCGACGGGGGGTCGGAGGCTGGAGGTTTCAGTGCGCTCGAGTTCGATGCTTGCATGTTTGTGTTGGGCGACAGCGCTCGGAGGGAGAGGCCGAATGACGAGGGATCGATATTCGATGGCATCGCACATTTGGACGTCCAGCGTTGGCTGGTGGGTTCTATTCGAGTATGGCGAGCCCGAGCAAAACATCAGCAGCAGATATAAGTAGTCTTCCCTTGGGCCCACCCCTGTCACCCGCTGCTGCGAATGCCGTCACACGCCTGGATCATACCCAACACCCAGGCTTGCATGCTGATGCAGAACTCAAAGGGCCGCGGTGCTCAGCCCGCCAGTCCAAGTCGACCACCAACCACCAAGGGCGGTCAATCTCTCGTTTCCCCCCAGACACTCCTCAGATAATCATGGCACCTTCTCCCACGTCTCCCGCCGTCTTGGAGACTCGTGAGGAGACTGCAAAGGTGACGAATGGGGATGCAGACTATTTTGGGTCCCTCCGGACATGTCCTATGCTTGGGTACAGGCGCCACAGACCAGGAGGCTCCAAAATCTGATGCGTAAGTGCGCTAGGTTGTTTTGCACGCACCTCCCTGGCTGCTGTGGCAGGGCTGAGGACTTCCTTGCTAGCGCAACATCGTCATCTCGCTGTTGGTGTCCGACCCGGGGGAGCGCTTTATTTGGGAAAGTCACAGATGCAAGGCATTTATAAGCGCGTCTGTTTCGACACTCACGAGTGTGATTCGCCCGGGAGCGAGCGACACGTTGGGTCTTTTCTTGACCGCCCACCACCCCGGCACCACTCGACTTGTCGAGGTGGATGCTGCTGTATTCACCAGCTGGCCCTGCGACCTCGCGTTGTTGAGCACAAGCTGCTCACCCTGGGACCGTGCTGTTTTCTACAGCGTCCGTGGCTGCTGTTGGTTGGGCATGTGTGCCCTCAACCCCTGCGCTGCATGGTATGCAATCCTGGTGCGTCGGAAGCCCACCACAAGTTCGGCCCAGAGACTCGGGTCACAAGGTTTGCTGAGATGCCGACCGACAGGTGGTCTGGTCTCTTCAATGGCCCTACAGGGCTCGTCCAAGCGCAGGCGTCATTCAGTGGCCGCTTAGCCGCGAGCAGCGCCACCATCGCGCTTCTTTGGCTCCCGAAACGCCAGCTGAGCTGCTGTGCCCGCCCACCTTTGCAAGTAACACGCAAGGCCTTTTCTTTCACCCGGTATTACAGCCACGCAAGGCCTCGATGACCTTTGGGTTACCTCAAATTCCTGTGTCGGAGGTGGGGACTGGGAGGGGAATAAGCAGGTCATCACGCGCCTGGGCATAACCGTCATCCAAGCATATCACCAAACTGCCCACGAATCAATCTCACGTCAGCTTCTTCACCAGACCAGCACTGCACCAGGTCTGGTCTCCCCAGGCTTCAACTTTTGGAACTCAGGCACACCCTTGCCTCTTACGTTTTAGGCAGCTTATTTCAAGAACTTGGCGGGGACAAGTTGACGTTGCTTGGAGGCTACTGTGAGGTTCTTGCGCAGTGCCCCCCCTCCTCCGGGGGTGGCTCTCCTGTTCACCCATCCCAAAGTTCAATCCTCAGTTCTCAATTGTATTTACCACAGGTGTGTTCTATCTCACCGCTTACAACGCCACCTGCGCACTACCGTTCTTCGCCGGTTCAGACGGATGGCAAAGCACAAGGCCGTGCCGGTGGGCTGCAGACGGTGTGAGTGCTCAAGCTCTAGCTCAAGCTCAAGCTCGAGGCCCAGATGTCCAGAGGGCGCAATCTCACCCATTGGAGGATGGATATGCAGTGCAGGGATGCGGAACACTTATGTTCCGGATATGCAGCCAGCTTCTTGCCTTAGATGCCCTTGATCCAATGGCACGCCGCACTGACAATCGGGATTCCACATTTCACCTTGCCGCATTGTGGTTGCGTTGCATCGACCGTCGACTGATCGAAGCACCCCCCCCCCCGGGCGATGGGAGGGCCGCGCGATGTTATAGTTTCACGACAGCTCCGGCATTTGTTTGCTTACCTGGATCCTGCAGAATGTTTCATCTTGACAGCGTCTTGCACGCCTTGTAGTCTAATTGGAGATTTCTGAGGTTTCGTGTGCCTTCTGGGCATTCTGCTTACTGCGAGACCTAGGACACCGGTGGCAGCGATGGCGGAAAAGCGCGCTGAACAATGGTCATTTCCCATGGCAACGCGCTACCTTGTGGCTCAGCCGCGGTGTTTGACTCTATTCTCGTTCAATGGACAGGTGAGCGCAAGTACGACTACGTCCCCCTTTTGCACGCCCTTCGTAGAAACAGCCCTGTCACTGGATGTATGCTCAATATTCGTGGGGGCAAGCCTCTGGCTGATCGTCGCGAGTGGTATTGGATCGACGTACTCGTCCAGTGGGGGACGTTGTTATCTCGGACCGGCTTTGTCATTTTGCTGTCTCGTCGCAAGCGCGGTCACCAACGTCACATCCAAGAGCACAGCACCAGCATCGAATCTGTCGGAGCACCACCTGCTCTTGTGCAGGGCAGGAAGCCAATGGTAGTAAGTTCGCATGAGGAAGAAGAGATCCTTCCCCCCTCGAGTGAGGTCTCCTCTCCCTCCTTCCTAGTGATCCTGTCGCTCGCTCGCTACCGTGTGCTGTTGGCGAGATCACTCGAATCCCAAGAGAACCGCTGTCGAGGCTTGGATCTCAAACATCCCATCCTTGACCTCCTCGAGGATCACGTCCCCTTCGGGCAACCCTGAAAGCGTCTCGAACGTTTGTCCGGCCCATGTTCTGGTTCTTGTTCAGCACGCTATCAAGGGCAGAGCACATGGACCATGGTGCCGTTACTTACACGCCGGAGCTTGCCGTCGTCGCCGGTGCGTCAAGCCGCTTGATCCAAGACACTCGTTTTGCGCCTTCTCCGTTCAAAGTGATATTAAAAGACGAGGCCGCGTTGTAATTCAAGCGGACGTTGCTGTTCAGGGCAATCATGCGGCGGAGGCTGTTACCCTCCCAGATCCCATAGGCCGCGAGGGTGTCGTTACCTACTGTGAGCTCGGCAACGTACGAGGTGCTGCTATTTCCTATGGCCTCGTTGACGATGAGCAATGCGTCTGGGTCCAGTCAGCGACTGGCGGCGCAATCTGAAGCGTTGAGACATACGGTAAAGGGGCAAGATATGCGGGGCTGTGATGTTGGTGTTGTCCCCACCCAACTCCGGGAGCGTGACAGGCTGGAAAGCATTGTAAGAAAAGCCAACCCCATGATGAAGGTGCACACGCTGGACGCCCAAGGTAGCTGCATAGAGCAAGAAGTCAATCCCCCAAATAACACTTTCGACCGTGTTGCTGAGACCAGGGACGCCGTGACTTGAATGTAGCTGTGAGCCGGCTGACCAAAGAAACATAGACATTCCCGATCAGACAAAGCAAGGGAGTGCCAGCGACGTACTTGGCAAATGAGTTAGCCTCGGTGAGTGAATAATTCACACCGTATGCTTTGGCAGCCTTTATCTCGCTGCTTTTCGTTGTGAGGTTACTGCGGATAAACTTCTTATTCATGAGCTCACCGGGCGCAAACTGAAGTGCCGGGCTGAAAGAGCCAGAATAAAGATGGGTGCCGAACTGGGCAGTCGTCGAGCGTAGTGCCGCCTTGTCCAGGATACCTGCCATGATGGCGCCATCGACACTCCATCCAGGCGCCACAAATCCGGTAAAGGCACCTGGTGACAGCTTGGGGCTGGTCTCGCCGTCATCAAAGCGGATTTTGCCCTGTACAGTGTCGGCATATTCCTGCCAGGTTATGGAATAGTTTGCTAGATCCCACGACGGGCCAAGCGGCCCCGGTACTCGAGTGTTGGGGCCATAAAAGTCCGGCTCGTTGCCAATCTCGACATCTACAATCCTGACATGCGTAGTTAGGTTTGATCGAGCACCCTGGAAGGCCTCAGCCAGAAGCCGTGCCTGTACAGCCGTCTCAGACTTGTTGAAGGACTTCAGATTCAGTCCCCACATGAAAGAGGTGCCCGCTGGAAAATTTCCGGACAGGGCATAAAAGTCTCGGCCGATATGAATTGTCTCGGCCTCGGGCTGGGGGACATCTTCAGTCGGGTCAGGGAACGTCGCGTTCATGACCTGGACGGAGAGATCAACGGTCGCCCTATCCTGAGAGTTCGCTGAAGAACGTCACCAGACCCCTGGTCAGTGAACTTGCTGCTGTCAACGAGAGGAGTGGGTGAAGACTCCGAGGGCGTGCGGCTAGGTATACAGATGACAATGGGTGAGAGTGGCGACCCTGGGTTCATTGTAGAATGTTCAACTCACCTCCGATCCTCAAACACGGCATGCTGCCAGTGCGTTCGCCCAAGTTGCGCAGAAGCTGGTTCACGTACTCATTAGGTTGCCCGATTTCTGCACCCGCCCAATCTGTCCAACGGTCCATCTCGATGCTCAAACTGGCAAGGTGAGGGGAGAGCGGTTCTGCCCATGGTGGAATCCGGTCGGGAAGGTGCAATGTGATCCCGAATGTAGCTCCTTTCACCCTCGAAGCTGGGACCAGCAACAGCAACAGGAGGTGAAATGGTCTTGACAAGATTAACATTTTGTGTTACCGGCGGTGCCTGGAGAGCAACGGCACAGAACGACTCAGCTGCAGTAGCACACCCGGCTTCTCAAATCCGGTTGTCACGAAGGCGTGATCTTTTATAGAACATCACGCTTTCCACCCCCCCTGCCGTCTTTGTGGACAGAGAAGGCCCTCGCGAACACCGGCACGCAGAGTAGCTCTGCTCTGACCACTTCCCGGGACAGGAAAACATCGGGGGGGGGGAAGGAATTATCACTCCACATTCCGGGAACATAGAGCTCTGGCTTGATCATGACCCTTTTTGGCGGGCCAAATTGCCGGTGTAGGATTGCCGAGCACATTGGCCGTGATGTTCTAGCAGATCCACGGCCCACTGGGCCCCCGCGATCGCCAATTGCCCCGTGGGGTCGGGAGGGGGAGGCTTGAGGGCTTGGGGGCTTGGCGTCCGGGGTGCAGGATGAATGGTCAAAGCTTTGAGAACATCGGGTGAACCACTCGATTTGAAAGCATTGTGATGAGAGATACTTCTACGGCAAGGAGGAGTGACCGGGCGGCCCCGCCTCTGCCAGGATTCTTGCAGTGGCAGAGTGGCATTCTCACGGATAAACCCCGGCAAGGGCGACAAAGAAAGCTGGCCGTCCACACGCACGGCAACCTAGGATAATATCCCCACCGGGCGGCATAGATACTCACCTAGGCAGTTGAACTACAGAGGGAAACGTATGCACCCACTCCTCCGTCTGGGATCGGCCCTCATTGCACTGGCTCCCTGATTTTGTCCCAGATGACCTTTTAGAATACTTGCCCCGGTCACCGGGCTCCTAGCGTGGAGGCTCGGCCATGCCGAGAAGTAACCACAGCCGATACTCTCCTGGCTCAAACCTCCATTGTAGCCAGGTCCCAGGGGCGTTGGAGGCTGAGACCTGCCGACTGCTATCCGAGAGACGGAGAACAGAACTCAACTAAGCGTACCTCAATGGACGAATCTTGATAACACGGGCATGGCCTCTTTGCGATCACGGCCGACTTCTTGCAAGTTGCGAATACTGGTTGCCGTGTTAGTCTCCTCACCCCCATTGGGCCTTTGGTGCATTCGGCACTGCGCGCCCTGTCGAGCGGTGTGTGCTAAGTGTGATCGATGATGAGAGGCCAGTGATGGGCTAGAGCACGACGGTCACATCTTCAGGTTCATCACGGGCACCCAGCTTTACCCCATGGTGTTAGCATCGTCGGAAGCACGATATACTCCTGTTCTAGATTCATGGCACTTCTTTGCGTAAGCTACGCTTTTGAAGCAAAGTATTGCAACTTGCCCCCCTTACTTTGTTCTGGGCCTTGATGTTGATCAGGAGCCTCCTTCCGTCCACGCGTAACTGACAAACTACAGAAACAGACTTGCTGGTGGGTTCAACGCATTCGCCGCGTGGTAGGCTTTGTATGTTAAACAGAAACACAAGACCACTTCGGCACCCTCGTGAGGTTGGCAACTTGAGCAGCAAGGTATCCTTGTTCAGATAGTCAGGTTCTCCATATCAGGGCCGACGGCGCCGTCCAAGTCCGGCGTCGGCGGTGGCAGGTTCAGGTGCTTGGTAAGAACCCAGCAGCTGGCATACATATTGACGCGATCGATGCACACGCCTGGTGCTCTCTTGCCGTGGCATTTTGCGGTGAAACCCTGGCGCTCGAACTCCCTGATATACCACGGTCTCAAGCCAGAGCTCCTCAGCATGACGCGACCACCCATCTTCAACGCACGGTTGAGCTTCCGGATCTGGCTCGACGCGGCATCAGAGTCTGGGTCGAACCAGTCCATCGAGTCCATGACAACCGCGACCGTCAGCGTGGCGGGCGCGATTCGGGCGATAACCTCGTCAATCTCGTCCGTATGAATTCGGAGGCCATCAAACGCGCCAGGGCGCGACAGGCGAGCATGGGCTTGCGGGGCGAGATACTCGGGATGGCACTTGCGGCTGAACTTGCCCGCCAGACAGACGTGGTAGTAGGGGTTGTCAGCTGCAATGTGGGTGTTCTCAACCACTAGAGCATTCGGGGTCAGCGGTCAAAGAATTCAAGGAGTAGCTTATTGCCAATAAAGCAAAGAGTAGGCCGCAAGGTGGCCATAGCCTGTCTTCAAACGTGTAGCCCCTAAGGTCTTTGTTGTATAGGCTGAAAATTGGGTATGTTTGTTCTTCAAGGGGTAAGGGTTGTGTCTAGAAGCTGCTTACTGGGGTCCAGCGTGTTGACCATGTAGTTCCAGACAGCCTGGGAACGGGTGTTCTGGACTGACCGGTGCTCTTGGCACAGACGAGCGTGATCTGCCTCAATCATGGCAAGCTGGTTCTTGGGCACCCCCAAGGCAGCCCACAGGAAGGACTCCTGGCTTACTACCAGCCGGTTGACGAGGCTAGATAGGATGACCGGCCGGATTTTGCTACGCCAGATCTCCCGCTGCTCGTTGAGCGTCTTTGCCGTCAAGATTGTCTCGACAGAGCGACGGAGGCCAAAGATGCGAGCAATCCAGCGCATCACACGGATTGCATGCTTTGAGCCGCCCGTGTCGTAGAGCCCACGGCCACGCTCGCTGGTGAAAATGTGCGCGTTGCTCAACCAATACTGGAACGCGCGGCTGGAGAGGTGGGGGGAAAGCTTGGAGATCAAGAGCTGGCGGAAGCCAGGATGTTTGCCCTCGCCAAAGAGCTTCCAGAAGTCCTCGTAGGGAAGGGAGCTGTACGAAGCGACCTTGAGCTCGAGGAGATGGCACTGGGTCGGATTTAGGTCAACCGCGTGGACGCGAGCGGGGCTTTGCATGACATATGACAGGATGTTATCGCCCGCGCTGCAGATTGCCAGGACGACATCCTCGGACCCGAGGTTGAGGATGCGAGAGTCCACGCGGGAGTCTTCCCAGGTAAAGGCATAGATATATTCATCGTTGAACTGGGTGTGTTTCCGCAACCTTTCGTCATAGTAGATGCGCCAGTGATGGTGCTGGTAGAAGAAGGCCGGCAGGGGCAGGTTGGATGACAAATTGGCAACGGCAGCATCGAAAGCCTTGGAGCGGATCTCGGGGGCGGCCCTCTGAACTGCCCGAGTGAGAGCGTTGGGCGCGTTGGCCGGGAGGAGATAGGGCGACTCTGTCACAAGGGCATCCACATACTCGACGATCTCGTGTGGCAAGCTCGAGGAGGCGAAGGGCTTCTTGTGGCAGCCCAGCCACACATAGTAAGGGATGGCACCAAGCGCGTTGTTGCGGGCGTTGGCGCTCAGGACAGTTCCGAACCTGTACTCGAGGTAGTCCCGACGGCTCGGTTCCAGACCGACCCTGTCAATGTCGAACCAGGCACGCCAGAAGGTGCGTCCAAAGAAGTTGACGTGACGGCCGACAACACCACCGGTGTAGTTCCGGAAGCTGACATCGACCTCTGACTGGACGTAGAAGTCAACAACCCCCAACAAGCCGTCGGGCGACAGGAGTGATGTCAGGGAGTCGATGACGGAATAGTAATCCGGCTGGTGCACAGCATTAGCCACGCAAGCCCCATTCCACTCTCGCCCGGGGGGAGAAGGACACACGGGTGGAGACAGTCACGTACAATCATGGACAAGCTGTATGACATGGTGACCAGGTCAGCGCCTCCGTGCTCGGTGCGCTTCTGGGGAAAGTAGGTGCCGGGGGCTCGGACCGGAGCCGGAGCCAGGTGGGCACCATCCTCATGGTCCTGGAGGCTGAACTTCCTGGCGTCTTCGCAGACAACCTTGACGTTGGTCCAGCCAAGCCTGGCAAAGCGCTTCCGGGCGACGTCACACAACGAAGGGGAGAAGTCGACCAGGTATACGGCGGAGAAGAACTGGGGCACGTCTACAAACGAGGCCATCGCCTCAATGTTCCAACCGGTGCCCCCACCGACCTGCAACAGGACAAATCAGTCAAGGGCTGCGCGAGACCCGACGACTAGAAGGGGGCGGGTCTTACATCAACCCAGACCCTCTTCTGTTTGCCCAGCCCGTCCACGTCGGACTTGGCTCTGAGCTGGGCGGCCACGAGTGCGAGCATGTCCTCGCGGCCCTTGAGCAGGGCCGACCTGGTAGTGTCATAGATGCCCGCCTGAGCCTTGTAGAAGGACTCCAAGGCATCCTGTTGGGTTCCCTTGCCATCGCCGTCATGGGGTTTCAAAAAACAGCCATAGGCGAAGAGCAAAAGCGACCTCACGAGGCCGGGGCTACCGGTAGGCGGGTTGGCGGGCTCGTGGTGTGTGCCCGCAAAGACCCTGGAAAGGCCAAGGGCGAAGCAGAAGACGCCGGCGATGCCAGCGTAGACTATCTTGTTGTCCAGCTCTGGAGGTAGGACGTTACCACCAAGAGAAGCCATGGTACTCTCTCATTGCAGGCTCGCGGGGGCGAGGCGGGGGGACTGGTTGAGCAGGAAAAGTGCGTTGGAAAGAGGACGATGGGCAACAACCAGGACAGAGGCCCCAAGAGACGGTGGTGGGAGGCTCTGACAGGGTATAAGTAGGGCCCGAGGCCGTGAGCGATAGAAGCAGAAGCCAGGCAGGAGACGTCACCCGGGTACATGGCCTGTCTGATTGCCACAGGCGACCGTGGCTGCCGATGAAGCGTAGCCCATGCTGTGGTAGGCTCCCGAGCACGGCATGCCGTTGGGTTGTGTACGGAGGGAGAAAGAGAGGAAGGTGGGTGGGCGCCACAGCCAATCAGCCTCACGGGCTCAGGACATGTGTTGAAGCCATTTGTCGGCCAGGGTCGTCAAGACTCAAGCTTCCCGCCTTGCAGCCCGGGACTCGTGCCGCACGTTTCGCCAGCCGTAGGCTGAGAGACACGGAGCTCAATACCAGGTGCACGGGGCACAACCGCCGAGGGAGGAACCCGGGGACCAAGACGGCATTGCAAGACTGGCTGGCTGTTCCAGTTTGCCAATCACGGACCGGCCTATGCGCACATGTCTCTTCCCTGGCTGGTTGTGCGTGGTTGGTACCCTCGGTACCTGCCTACCTAGTACCTAGTAGGTCGGTGGTTCTGGCTGGCCGGCCGGCTCAGGTGCTGCCGTGTCCGGCTCGGCTCCGGCCTGCCCTGGCCCTCTAGCGTGCGGCTCCTTGTGGTTCTGACCATGGATGGACCCACGCCAAACTCCCCGTCCCTCCTCATCACACGGCTGCCCGTCAACATCGCACCATGGCTCCCGCATCAAGCCAGAAGGGCACCGGTAAGAAGGGCGCCGGCGCCATTGCCCGCCAGAGGAGCCGCAACACCACGCCCAGCTCTGTCCCACCACCCGCCTCGCTGCCCCCAATCGACGTCAAGCAGACCGAGTACCTCGACCTCAACTACGACTCATTCCGCAACCTCACCTACGAGGATGTGGTTGACCAGAACGCCATCTCCTCCGGCATGCCGGAATCGAAGAACCTCGATGGCATGATGACCCGCCTGCAGCGCCTCCAGGAGACCCTCGAGCGGCGTCACAACTTCTGCGACCGTGGCATGAGGCTGCTGGTGCCTTTGCTCAGGGCCAGGCTCGACGATGTGCGCTCCAGGGAGGAGGAGCGCCTGCGGAGGGAGGCTGCAGAGGACGACGAGCGAGCCCGCAAGGCCAACAAGGCAAACAAGGCAAATAAGAAAAAGAGGAAGGCTGCCGACTCACTTGCGCCCCACGACACCAACCTTGGTCAGTCGTCCATCCTACCTACCATCACCATCCATTCCCTGCCAATCCACCACCACCACCAAAACCCATCTGTGCTCACGCGTATGC
Organism: Diaporthe ampelina; assembly: GCA_023522825.1. Lineage (NCBI taxonomy): Eukaryota > Fungi > Ascomycota > Sordariomycetes > Diaporthales > Diaporthaceae > Diaporthe > Diaporthe ampelina. Next base: position 72,300 of record JAMFTM010000138.1, read on the forward strand.
ATCTGGTTACCTTTGCTCGTCAACGGTCTGCTTCAATTCGATTGCCTGCGGTCCTGCATCTTTCATCCAACTAAACCCCCCCCCCCCCAAGCCCTCCAAACGCACCCGCTGATCCTCCTGCACAGAACGGTCATCGCCACTACGCGATTCCAACAAGCCGAGGAAACTGTCGCGCGACAACGACTCAACCTCCTCGTCCCTATCCCCGGTTGCTCCTGCCACCCCCGGCGGCGGCGCCATGGACGTCGACGACAAGGAGAAGGCCAAGAAAAAGGTCAAGGCCAAGGCCAAGAAGGAACAAGAGTCGTCTGACGATTCCGACTCCAGCTCTGACGACGACGGCGCCCCGCCCCCCAAGGCAATACCACAGAGCAACATGTTTGGTGACGACCCTTCGACGTTCCCGGACCCTACCGTGTACGAGGTCACCAAGGTTGACTGGAAGAACATGTCGGATGAGGAAATCAAGGAGGCAACATCTGTCGCGACCTACCCCAGGACCGACCTGGCCGATCAGATTGCCGGCGTCCCGCCAGACAAGGACTACAGTGTCGCCAAACCCACCAACCAGATATCTTTCTCCACCTTCTCAACCTATGTCGAGCCATACTTCCGGCCTTTTACTGAGGAAGACCTCGCCTTCCTGCGCGAGCGCGGCGATCGCGTGACCCCCTTTGTCATCCCCAAGCGCGGCAAGAAACACTACACACAGATCTGGGCAGAGGAGGACGATCATATGGCCGTTGACCTCCCCGAGAAGCCACAGCCAAACGCGCCGCGCGGGAGCATCGAGCACATGACAGATGACATTGCAGAGTCCGACAAGCTGTCCGTCGGCCCGCTGCTCTCGCGTCTGATGCAAGCCATGAGGCCCGAAAGGCGTGCTGTTGCTAGCGAAGATGGCAGACTCGTCGCCAACGGCGCCAACGCCGAGGCCGGCAGTAGCGCGGACCTCTCCATGAACGGTATCGACAGCTTCGACAGCGCGGCCCCGCCCGTCCTGCAGCCCAACGGTCAGCCATCTGAGCGGGAGCTTTCGCCTGCGGCTCACATGCCTGAGTCCAACTCCGAGCACTGGAAGAAGGCCACACATCCTAAGCTGGACTACAACCAGGTTGATGAGCGCATAAAACAGGAGCTTCGACACATTGGCTTTCTGCCCGCGCCAGCAGATGAGTCGGACCAACCACAACCTGAAGAGTCTCGCGCCGATTATGACGGGGCCTACGACGACGAAGTCGCTGCCCGGCTGCGGCTTCTGCAGAGCCGCCTCCGCGAGCAGATGCTCATCAACGGTGCCCGCAAGGCTAAACTCTCCGATCTTGTTCGTGAGCGCATGGCTCATCAGGAGTACCAGACCATACTCGAGGACCTCGACAGTCAGGTGCAAGCCGCGTACCTTAAACGGACGCGCACCATGGGCAAGACCAAGAAGAAGTCACGACCTGGCGCCGCTGTGCAGGCAGCCTCCGGCGTTGCAAGGCCGGGCATCGGTGATCTTACCAAGACGCTGATGGAACGCCGGCGGAGATGGATTGAGAGCATCGGTACGGTCTTTGACGGCGAGAATCTAGGCAAGGTGCCGCGAGCGAGCGAGCCTGGCAGCTCCATCTTCAAGCAACCCGAGATCGCCGAGTTCATCAAGAGAGAGAACCAGCGTTGGGATGAGGATGATGAGTAGGCCTCGCCCTAACAGTGTCGACAACCCTCTGCTCCGCCAAACCCGGCCCCTCAACCCCGTCGCGGCCCTGGGCACTTTTGACAACGCCATGCTCGATGGTGGTTCAGATGGAACGGTGGGCATGTTCCCTTTTCTTCCTACTACCAGGGGCCGCCCGTGGCTCGGCCCCGAGAACGAATGTGTATTCTGTTGTTTATTTTTGTTAGACGCAGGACCTTTGTCACACTGGCGTCACGGAGCCCCATTTCTCTTCAGTAATTTTGAGTCAAGGAACTAAGGACGGGAAAATACTCTTTCGAAGCAGGCGTTGGTGGACGACGGCTAAAGATCGCTCCTTTGGTGGTGGGGCAGTATTGGGGCAATATTACTACTCGCCGTCGCGACCAAGGCGTGCGTTATCGATGCAGAAAATAAGCAATTGACCCAGCGGTGTCCCGGGTCAGGCCACATAGAAAGACCAGTCCACTGGAACACGCCCTTCCGAGAACCGTCATACAGATACGCAAGCATCTCCATCTGGGATGCTTGGCCTAAGGCTTTTACGAACCCAAAACTAGTAATAAATGTGACTTTGTCCGGCTGTCCCCGTCTCTGCTGTCCCCCCAGACGGCACCATGGTTGTCTTAACCCCGGACCCCCTTGATCAGGGAAAGATTACTGATCCTCGATCAAATTGACTTTCTCTGGCCTGAATAAATTACGAAAACGCGAGCTATGTCGTGCTTGGGGCGGTAGTCTCATTAAATATCTTTTGCTCGAGTCTCATCTGCAAGATTGTTTCGACTCGACGAGGCGATTAGCCAATCAATAAGCCTTACTAATTGTTCTTGGTGGAACTCCTTTTAAAGTAGATTTGTAAATTGAATACATGGGCAACGGCCGAGTAGAGAGACTATGAGCGCCTTCGACTGCCTCAGCTCCGAGTCCGTTCTGGTTATTGCCAAGTATGTATGAGCATCCATCCTTGTATCTGTAACGAAATGAGCTTCGGAGCCTTGGCCGACTTGTAAGAAGTCGTATCTGTTCTTTCCATGTGCCTTCTTACAGGATACAAGTGAATTAGATCTGTCTTTGTGGAGGTATGCTCATCATCCCATGCAGATTTCACCTAGATGCGTGAGATGTTGCGCAGGAGACGTTGTGCTAATGCCCAGTCTAGGCCGAGCTAATCGAATTGTAGACGCAGAAACCAGCGAGAAAGGAGCCACAGAGAACAAAGGTACACACACAGTCACAAGCTCCTGGGGTCTACAGACTCATATTCGGGGCTCTCTCAGACGCCACCTTGCTTGATGAATAGTTTTCTAGACACTCCAATTCTATGCGAGAGATTGCATCCCGATACCCACGATGGGTATGGACTGAATGTGGCACTGGTTATCAACATCGCATCCACACGGCTATAGCAGCGCCCCTGTCACCACGTCCTCAAGCCGCACAGTTCTGAACAACCTGAACTCCCGCGGCGATGGCGGCGTTCAACGAGGTTTGCGTGCTGGCCACTGCTGGGTCCGCCCTGAATCGGATTGCTTTTTAGACATCTTTGCTGTGGTTGGTGGGCAAACGACATTGACTCACTGATCGGCTCCGACAATAGCAGCGTTCATAGCCTCGAAGCCGGCCTGGACCTGATCACGGCCGGCCGCGGGCGGCGCCTGGCCGGCCTTGATGGCCTGTCCGATTTGTTGTACCCCGCCAGCGGACTGTTGTAGGCCGGACTGCACTGCCTGCTTCACTGTCGTGTCCTGGATCTGTGCCGCAGACGTGCTAATTTCTCTGAGGCCACCAACGACGCCGCTGCGCCCCTGATCGCATAAGGCAGCCTGGTCCTGACGGGAAGCGATTGCGGCAGCAGACCCGCCAGCCGCGAGGATGAGACAAAGGGTGATCTTGGTGAGGTACATTGCTGCCGAAATGCGCGGTGAGTGAACTTGTGCCGAGCTAGAGATGACGATATGGGACGACAGGTGCAGTTGCTGGGTGTGAAAGTTGAGACGATTGAGATTGGATACCTGGCGGCGTCCTTTTCTGCGATTCCGAGCTCACCTTTATAGCAGCCAGATGGAGAAGCACGCGTTTGGAAATTCGCGATTGCTGCGCCATGGTGTTGAAATCACATGCATATTCGTAGTCGATACCATGTAGAGAAGTAAAACGCGAGGCAATGTTACGGAAACGTCGATCAAAAGCTTGGCCTGAATGCTGCGGGAAGGAGGTGATTGAAACAGATCTCCAAAGGTTCGGGAGGACCAAGTTGTGAATCCAAGAAACGTACGTCGAATGCGATTGGGGATTGGAGGCAGTTTCAAAGACTTTGCCCGAGTCTCTAATCAGACTTGGGCTAGGGCAGTGCGTTGTGATCTCGTTACAAGACGGAAAAGACCATACTGTAGAAACATGTGCAGATTACAACGTCAAATTATTGATCTACCACCACAAACCAAGGGCATTATCTCATTGATCAGCACCTGAGCAACCCTCCTCTCCTTGCGGTCACATACCTACCTACCTAGGTAGGTAAGAAGAAGGAAGCATAATGCCTTTCGTCCAGCCCAAGCAAGGCACCCAACCACCCCTCCTGTAAAACCTAATAGGACAACCTCCTATGAGACAACCTCCTATGAGACACCGTCTTAATAAGATAATAGAAGTTCTGAATTTTATGAATAGGTCTAAAAATAAAGTGTAGTAGTTCGGCAATTGGTCTAGAGTATATAATAAATTGAAACTCCAGGGTCTACAACGACAGCCCCACTGGCTACCTCGGTAATCCCGAGACAAGAGAAAAACTTCTTTCGTAGTATAGTGGTTAGTATGCAAGCTTGTCATCGCCATCCAGGAAGCAGCAACGCTTGAGACCCGGGTTCAATTCCCGGCGAGAGAGAAGATATTGCATTGAAATTTTTTTTAAAATTCTTTTTCTTTCTCTCATATATCACATCAGGTTTCTCTTTAACCTTAGATCACTTAATATGCTTTGGGGATGAATATCTCCTTTCTTTTCTCAACTTCACTATACCTATATATTTAGGGATAAACTTTCTTATATAAGAAGGCCTATTATAGAATAATTAAGAGCTATATAAGCTCTAGGGGCTTTATAATAAAGTTAAAAAATTATAACTAACTAATATCTCTACTTTATACTTATATATTATATAGTTACTTAGTATATTAACCCTTATTATATATAGAATAAGTAGTTACTTATTCAAAGTAATATATTAATATTTAATTTAAATACTTACTTTAAAAGAGTTTATTTTAAGTAAGTATATAAATTAGGTATAAGGATAGCTTTAGTTATAAGGTATTAAAGAAGTTAAAAAACGTTAGGGTAGAGGAAAGGCTATAAAAAAATAATTTATTATTTTAGCTAATGAGTAAATTAGAGAATAAATATAGTTTATAAATAATTAGAAAAGCCTCCCCCTAGACTTTATATATATAAGTTTAGATATTTATAAAATTAATAAGAATAAAACTAGCTATTATAGAGCTTCTACTTATTAAATTTCATTTATATAATATATTACCTTAGGAGTTCTTCTATAGGACTTAATCTTATTATATACTATTATCCTGTAATATGTGAATCTTAATTTTTTAAATGAGGGTTAGTGGTAGAAGATATATGAGCGGTTCACTTATCAGCTCTTACTGTAAGTAAAAAAAAAAAAGAAAAAAAAAGTGTAAGTTAACAAACAAGGAGGCAGCTCCAGACTCTCTCTGAGCAGGTCAGTATTAAAATCGCTTAGCTCAGCAAAGCCCTGTAAATTTCTCAAGCTTGAATATATGCTCAGTGCCTTCCAACTAGCTCATTCCTTAGGGTATGTATGTGATGACAATTGTCATTGCCCCTGCTCGTGCTGGACTGGGACTAAGGTCTTCACTCACTCACACACACATGACTCGAGCCACAAAATCATAGAAAGTGCCACCAAATCCCTATTCGCAAAGTTGGGATAGTAGCACATACTTTCACGATGTATAGATCATGGCGGGCAATATACAAATGGTAGGCTTCAGTAGTAAACCAGCCCGAGTCGACCGTCGGCAGGCCTCCACGTGACCTTGCACACTGGCCTCTGTAGGTCGCCTCTTGGACAGCCCGTCCCTCCCGGGAAAGGCTGCTCCTCCGTCCCCCTGGTAGATTGTGCCAACAAGAGACAAGGATTCATAATCGAACCTTGGCAGCACGCTTTTATCCTGGCCCGGAACTTATTCAGATAACTTGCGCCAAGTAGATCACCAAGGCACCCAGACCGACGGGATCGTTACGTCAAGTGGATCGTGCCAATCTTCAGGTAGTCAGCAGGGGCCTGATGGGCAGATGTAGGTATTGTTGCCTACGTGACGATCGTGATCATCCCGGACCACCCTTTCCTCCACGACTTCTAATCATACTGAAAAGCGATCACTCGGGGATTGACCACAGACGCCTGTTCTGCCACGGCCTCCCCTCCAGGTTGGTGACTCGGCCGCGGTAATCTCGTTTGGATATGACGCAATGGGAGTGGCATCGCCGGACGAGAAACATCCGCCGGAACTGACAACCTATCCGTGACTGCTTGTTGACCGACTGAGACATTCATGGTCTTGCTGTCCAGAAGGTGACGTCGCCAAGGTGGACGATCACGAGTTTGCCGTGGAAGCGGATATAACGTCACGAGAACATTGAAGTCGAACCCCGTAGGATGAGCACACACCGGATCCGCTCCAGGCTCCAGGCTCCAGGGGCTCCTCGCAGATTGCTACGTACGCAGCCGTTGGTGCATCTATCTCCATGTCACTTGTGGTGATGAATTGCTATTTGATTTCCTATAGAGTAGTAGCAATGACACAGACGTAGCAACTCCTCTAGATGCCACCCTGGCGGTGGGCTTCTTTTCTTTTCCGATCCGACCCAACGCCTGGGAGAATTTCCCTCTCTCGACTTTTTTTTGGTTTCGCTAAGCCAACTTGCAAGGCATGCAACAGGAAAAGATATATCAGACACCTCCAGAGCTCACCAATAACTTCTTTTCATCCTTTCGTCACACTCGCGTACTTTTAGGGTGGCTCTTGTCATCATCGTCAACAAAGAAATTGCGTGCAGGTGCAGCAGAAGACAAACAAGCAAGCTGAAAAGCTCTTCGTTCCGGAACACACAACGCAAAACAACGTAAAGCAATACAAGGGGTCTATTGTCTTCGATCCGATCCAAATCCTTCTCCAACCTCCAAAACAAATGTTCCGGAGACCGCGGCTTACGCGCCGACGAGTAAAACGGGCCGCGGACGCTTGTATCCAGAGACATGTCGGGCCCCAAGTGACCAGCCAGTCCTGATGGAACGGCGAGGAGTAGCCGACGGTCAAAATGTGGCGGGGCATTATGTGGTCGGTGTGATAGGGAATCGAATGAATATAAGCTGGAGGGGAGATACTCCAGAGGTGGTCGAAGTAATAACAACAACAACCAAGAGACCAGGTCATGAAGTAGAATCTGCAGTCTAAGTCTCCGGGTATTTTGGGGTATAGTGGAGAGGGCAACCCTGAAAGTCTAGATCGAAGCAACGCCTGTCCAGATGCTGAAATGACTGCCTCTCCAGTTTTCAAAGAAATCGATAAGGCGACGGTTGAGAGGAGTGGGTTGGGTAAGATGTCCAGAGACGAGGTCGACAAGGAGAGACACACGAGTGCTTGTGGAATCAGGGCGTGCTCATCTCTGGAGAGCAAGACCGGGCTTCTTAGCCGGTCGCACGCCGTCCGTGAGGTGACTCCAAGCCAGGGTGAACCTGCCGGTAATGTCTCTGCAAAGTGTCGAGCCGGTTGAAGACCCGTTCCTTGTCACAGACATCACAGCGGAACGTAGCTGTAGCAATATGATGGATAGTTTCTTGATGACGCCGCAGGTGACCTGCCCTGGAAAAGTCCGCAGTGCAGGGTTCGCCAGTGGTGGGATCCATCAGGGTGCATTTGTGGCGCGACGAAGGGTTAGACTGATCCTGAAGCTCCAAAGATGCCACAGGCCCCTCGTCAGGCTCTTCCTGGCTGCTTTCCGACTCGTGGTCGGCCCCATCTCATTGAGGCTGCTCCTCCCCGATGTTGGGAAGGCCGTGGCCGAGATTGGCGATATTGGCAAGATTCATAGCCATTGGGTTACCGGTGCTGAGGGCTGCGAGCGTGGCCATGGCATTCTGCTGCCTCGCCACCACGTCCGGGTCGCAAGGGGGCGAATGTGCCTTGTGCTGTTGACATGCGTCAGTAACCCGCCAACCGAGTGAGTTAGGATCAGGGCCGGGGCAAGCTTACGTATTTCAGCCCGTTCAGGTTCTTGTAGCGTTTCCCGCACACATCACACTTGAACGGTTTCTCCTTTTCCATGCCCAAGGTTCCGGGGTAGGGGGCGCTGGTTTCCGGGTTGACAATCGAGAATGTACCGTCGCCGTTCTCATGCAATTGCTGCGTGGAGTGGCCATGTGTCTTGTGATACTTGAGGCCATTCTGGTTCTTGTATGCCTTCTCGCACCCGATGACCGGACACTTGAATGGCTTGTGCTCCTCCTGGATGGCCAGGGGCGCCAGCTGTTGCAACAGAGTCGCCGGATCTGTCCCTGGGGGCAGCGTGCTGACGTCGATGCCGAACTGCGCAAACTGCTGCTGCATGTTCTGCTGCTCCGGAGTCAAAGAGCCGCCACCAGGGCTGAAGAGCTGCTTGCCAGGGTCAGAGATGGTCCCGAAATTCATGTTATTGCCGTTTCCATTCCCAAAGTTCATGCCGCCAAACTGTGACGAGTTCAGCCCGTTCAGCCCGCCAAGTGCGTTGAAGTTGAGGTTTCCCAAGCCCATCTTAGGCAGCCCAGACATGTCGTCATCCATCAAGTCGGCAGTCGGGGTGTCGATATTCGACGAATCTTGCTGGAACTGGCCACGGAAAGGCTGGGTGCCCAGCGTGGGCGTGTTGACCGAGGATACTGTCGGGTTGTTTTGGAACCCAAAGCCCGCGGCTGCTGGTGTGGTGGGCGTGGACGTGCGAAGGCCCTGCTGGCCAAACCCCCCGAGGCCGGAGCTGTTCAGGTGCAGCTGTGGCCTCTGCTGCTGGCCAAACATCTGGCGTGTCTGTTGCATGGTGCTCTGGCTGTTGTCGACGTCCATCATCTCGTCCATCTCCATGTCGCCGACGGCGTCCATCTCGTCGTTCAAGGACATTTGACTTTGGCTGGGTGTCCCCGGCGTAGACCGCTGCTGTTGCATCATGGACGAAATGCCGCCCATGTTCAGGCTCGTGCCTGACATGCCACCATATTGTCGATTTTGCTGGGCCATCTGCCCTGGCATCTGCATCCCCATTCCTGACAGTCCGTTTTGACCGGATGGCATGGACGTGTTGGACTGGACAGGACGGCTGCTGGGCTGCCGCGAGCTACCCTGCATCGGGAACAGCCCCTGCTTGTTGATACTGGCGCCGGGAGGGCTGCTCATCTGCATGCTCGGGTTGCCATGGTGGTTCTCTTCGTAGTGCTGCAGGAGGTCGTGCAAGGTGGGCCATGTTCGATCGCAGCACCTAAAGTCCCTCATGAAATTCTGTTCGAGCTTGGGGAGATAGGACGTCGACTGGAGCGAGGGCGACTGCCCAAAGGTGACGAATGGCGAAGTGCCCGTCAGGACCCTATCGCGGCGCACAAGTCATGTTAGTCCAAATTCGCGACCCAGACCCGGAAGATGGAGCCGTCGGGTGGATACTCGAAGTCGGTCGGCGTCTCGCTAAATGAGACATTGCCATGTGCAAGCGGGACAGAGAAAAAGAAATTTGACAATGCGTGCAGGGGAGGAGGGGAGCGGATGGGCCAACTCACTCGTCCCGGATGAAGCTGCCGACGGATATTCCTCCCCAGCTCATGCCGCCCATCAGGCTGCCAGCCATGAGACTGCCAGCGAGCGACTCACGCCTGGGACGGCTGCCCTGGTCACGGTTGGGGTTCTGGATGTTCATGGAGATGGGCTTTGCGCCGACGAAGGAGTCCTGTCGACTGCGGCCCATGGCCGAGTCGAAAGGACCGGTTGTCATGGTGGCGGATTCAGTGGGGGGCAGCCTGGAAGGCGCGGGAGGCCCGGAAGACTGGAGGAAGTCGTCGAATTCGAAGTCGTTGAGGTCGATGTCGCCGTCGCTATCGGCAAGCCTCACGACAGGCGCTGGGCCAACCAAAAGGCTCTTGGTCAGTTGCGAGCGGGATGGCTCGGCGGGCGACAGGGAGGCGTGGTCGCGCCCAGAGGAGTGGTTAGAAATACCAAGCGGCTTGGAGGCGTGCGCGTACTGGTGTGCGCGACTCGGGAAAGGCGATTTCGGTGTAGCAGGCTGAGGGGAGGGCGAAGCAGAGGACAAACAGTCGGGCTGGTTGAAGCAGTTTGTTGGGGGCGAATGGGGTGCAAAGGCGTCGTGGTGGTGGTGGTGGTGGTGATCGTTGTTGGCGAAAGTGGATGCAGACGCGGACGCGGACGCAGGCGGCGCAGAAGTAGTAGGCAATGCCACAGCAGCAGTGGCAGCAGTGGCAGCGGTAGCAGCAGCAGCGAAGGTGGTTGTGATGGATGGTGAGTCGGTGGTGGGATGAGTAGCAGCAGGGGCGGGCGGAAGTGTAGACGATGCACGATAACCAGAGAAATTGTTATCGCTTGGGGGCGGTCCTGCAGTCCTGGTCGTAGTCGCAGTCGCAGCCGTAGTCGCGGCCGTTGGTGCAGGTGTCGGTGGTGCAGTGTGTCCAGGAACTGGGCCTGCAGGGCGAGATGAATCTGAGCCTGAGCCCGAGCCCGAACCTAGACCTGGGCCCGACAGGGACTGGGGTTGTGCGCAGGCGGCAGCAGCAGCAGGGTTGGGTGACGCCCCGTCCAAGTTCAGCTTGGGCCAGGTTGGGTTCGACGTGATGCCTGTGCTGCGCCTTTGCGGGGCCTCGGCAGCGGCACTCGCGAGGCTGGCACTGGAGCCTGTACCTGTACTTGGGCTCCCAGCCCCAGTCGCAGTCGTATTGCCTTCGCTAGCGCCGCCACTAAACAGTGTGCTCAACATCGCGAATCGGATCGGATATGGGTACCCTCGCCCGGGCCAGATAGTGACGAAGTGTCGACAGCGGCGGCGATGGGAAGCGGGTTTCCTGTTTCTTGGGGACACCGAAGAAAACCAACAAGAGGGAGAGGAATTCGACGGTGTGGGCTGTCGCAGACCAACCTGAGCAAGGCCGGTTTTGGGTGCTGGACCCAAAAGTCGGTCTGCTAAGGCAGCGCGCCGATGGATATCGAAAGCAGCCGGCCCGAGTCGATGAGTCAACTCGAAGGGAGATCGCAGAGCATAGAAGCCAGCCGTCTAGCTGCCTAGCCGCCTCCAGTCCTGAACTGACTGCTCGTTTGTCCGAGGTAGGCACGAGATCAAGCAAGTACTTGGACCAGACCGAGCCACGCTATGGCGAGCTAGGAATATAGATGTTGACACGAGGGGGACCTAAATCAACTGGTGCAAGGCACAACGTGAACGAGCGTGTAAGCGCGTGAGATGGAAGATGCGCGATGGCGTGTGTACATGTGTGCATATATGTGTATGTACAAGAGAATATATGATGTTCTCAAGGCCTCGCCTCGAAGGTCACGGGCGTGGGGCCTGGTTCGACTCGTTGGATGGCGCCTGTCGGGCCGGGCACACAAGAAATCTGGAGGGCAAGGGAATATCTGGCCCAGGAGAAGAGACAATAACCGTAACAAGAACGACGGAAGCCCTGGGGAAGGGTTGAGAGGTCGAGCAGGAAGAGCATGTGGCCTAAGTACTGTCTCGCACGTCCACTTGCGCGCTACCCTGCCTGCGTCTACTTTGCCGCTCTCTCCAGACGAAACAACATCGGGCGAACAGCCCACAGCCAGGAGCCAGGAGCCAGGACGAGAGCAGACAAGATGACACACACAGACAGACAGGCCAGCCTCGGGAAGGGCCTGGAGGGCTGATCTCTTGTCCTGGAGGCGGGCGTGTCCACCGCAGTGATCTCACGACGCGATGGCGCACCCTGGGAAGTGTGTGAAGAACTCACGGGATCCCAGTTGCTGTTCCCTGGCCTACCAAGGCACACAGATGTCCAACTACTGTACCACTCTGCCACCCGAGCACAACCAGGAGGGTCTGGAGGGTCTGGAGGGTCTGGAGGGGGTGGAGACGGTGGACGCATCCATCCTGCCCTATCGCGGTGGTCCAACAATCCCCGGCCGGGAATGTACAAAGCAGTCCACATGAGTACCTACCTACCTGGGCAGGTGTACTGCAGGTGTTACTGCCCGTTGTGCAGTCGGCTCCAACGGCGAAGCTGCCTACATGTGCGCGTGCATACTCCTGTGCACATGGAACCCCTTCCCACGCTTGGCCAGCCGTGCATCTCTATGGACGACGACTTGGGATCGGACACTCATGGTTTGGGGGAAGCATGCCCGGGCACTGTTGTCAAGTTGTCACGAGTAATGCAGCCACACCGTCCAATCCGTGGGGGGGGGGGGGGGGAGGGCAAGGTTGGCACGTCCAGCCAGGGTCCCGACCGCTCTGATACGCTGTTTCTGGTGCTGCTGGTGCTGCTTTTGACGGTGATGATGGGATGCTGTCGGCTTCATGATGCGCCCACACACACATACGCTCTCTCTCTCTCTCTCTCTCTATCTTTCCCTCTGCCTTTCTCTTGGTGCGGCGGGCCTATGTACGTGCGTGCCGAGACTGAGGCAGACGCGAGCCCAAAGCGGAAAGCATCCTCGAGCCTGCCAGACAGGCATGACGGGGTCTTTTTGGGACTACAGCACTAGGTAGACTAAACCAAAGTGTCACCCTGCTACTGTGGTTGTGTGGTAGCTGCCAGCCTGCGAACCCGGATATGACCGCCACTTGTTCGTCCTGCCATTAGTGGCCAAAACCACTTATTGTCCCAGGTCCTCCCTGCTCGCCAGCCGTGTTGACAGCCCTCCTGGGAATTCCCACAGTCCCCATCGACTACCACCCGCAGGACATTGTAAAAGCAGTCAGCCAGTCTGGCAGTCTGGCTGTGCGGGCAGTAGAGATAGGTGTCGGGGGCACGTTTCACTTGCTGATGCTCTGTGCCCAGATCCCAAAGCCAATCCTTGGCCGTGCATGAATGGAAGCACGACATCTGGGGCTCATGGCGATTCGCATCGCACTGTCCAATGGCCTGGGGTCCCACAGCTTGACGAAATAACCCCATCGAAGCCCCGACGTTCTGGCGATCTGCGAGGGCCAGCCGTCGGATGGCGACGCCTGCTGCTGGTCCTGCTGGTGCGGCTTTGCATCCAGTCTGCCAGTCAGTCAGGTCCCTCTGTCTCTCGCCCACTTGGCAACCACTCAACCAGTCAAGGCTTTCTGTGCTGGCAGGTGGCAGGTGGCAGGTGGCAGGCGGCAGGCGGTAGTCACGCAGCTGTGGCTCTACTACGGAGTATAGCACACCAAACGACTGCCTAGCCACTCACGCCCTGCAGTGATCGACGCCATGGTTCAGCACATCCCGGTCGACACCGTCATCATTGCCCTGCCGTCCCCATTCTGTACCATCGCTCATTGTTGCGCCGGCCAGCCACCCTCCCCGGCCAGCGCATGGTCTCTGTTCATTGCCCAAACTCAGCAGAGTCATGTCAGAGTTCACAACTCGCATTTCTGCCAAAACCATCGCCACCTCGGACGCTGCCTGCTTCTAGAGCTCCGGACAGCAGGCCCGGATGTACACCCAGCCGTCGCTCTGTTGCTGTGGCTTTATGCCAATTCTGGCGGTCAGTCGGCGTCTCGCCGTTATCATTGGTGATGGCTTGGTGTAGGGCACGCATCATCACGAATGTGCAGTCCGGCGCCAAGACCACCGACCTTTCCAAAACTCAACAAGGACCTGCGATTGGCAACGTCCCAGCATCTGCCGAATCATGTCGCCCCACGCTTCTTCACCCAGCTGGTCAGGTTGCTGCTACCGACGTGCCATGCTGGAATTGCTGTGAGACGGTCCGGTTTCGCCACGGCGGCCGACCGGCCAAACCTGTCAACGCCAGGAAACCAGTGCATTGGGGCCAGGCCTCCATGGGACAATAGGTACATCCATGGCCCTCTCCATAGCAAAGACATCCTGCAGTCTGACCGGAGCAAGCTTGAGCAGGAGCAAGTGGCCTCGTGGGTTCATGCCATTGTTCAGCTCGACCCCAGGGTATGGCCATAGGGAGGTATTGAGACCAGGAAGCCAGTACATGATGGCCAAACTTACATAGAGATGGGTGCATCCATTTCCCTCTACGCACTAGCTCAACAGCACTGGCAAAGCGGCGAACGGAGCGGCAAGGCTGCCTCTTGCCTCAGTTGGAAAGTTGTCCGAGTCATAAGATTGCCCCGAGCGTCCGCAGCCTTGGCCTTGCTCCGTTCACGCCTGGCCTGGAACATTGCTGAACAATGCCAGGGCTTCCCCAGAGTCGATTTCTACGCGGTAAGACCTCGAGTAGTCCCGCACGACCTGGGTGGAAAGTCCAATCCATGGAAGCGGCTGGTTACAAGACAACCGCCGCGGCCGGCTATTCTCCGCATACTGTACTAGTCCAGGTACAAGCGACGCCCGAGGCGGCCTGCCCGTAGAGCGTTCGGAGCGGAAAGATGACGCACAAGCGGTGACCGCCAGCGGGATGATGGGCATCTTTAATCATGGGTGCGTGGACTGCTCCTGCACTGCACCCATCCCGGGACGGCGTGGTGGTAGCCGCAGTGCCGCTGCAACGTTCTGACCATTCCGGTCCCTGCCTCCCTGCCTCCTTGCCCCTGGTTCGTTGTGTGTGTACGTGTGTATCACAAGCCAGAAGCGGCAGAACGATTTACGTATACGGGTGGGAAACCCAGCCCTCGCCATTCGAACAAGTCTGTCATGCTTCCCACCAACCACAAGCCAGCCAGTCTAGCAGCCCAAGTTACCCGTACTGTACAATTTAAGCTGACGAATGTGGTACGGTTATGGATTTGGACCCCTATTCTGGAAAAACGTGGCCGCAACCACGCTACTCGGCGAGTTCCCGGAGCTACCCTCCAACAGTGGGATTCTGCTTGGATGTGGGCGCCGAGACGTGTACGTAATGAGACCAGATGCCACCCTTGTCTGGCGCCCGTCAGAATTCCTAGCCGGCGGAAGTAGAAGTCCCAGCCGACGCAGCCGAGTCACGATCCATCTTTCGATACCACTTAGATTCGATACCCGAAACGATGGGCTGCGGCCGGTGGGTGGTTGGGACGTGCTTGCTGCAGTGTTCTGTTCTCTACTGCTCGTCTTCTCTTCTTGGTTGGCTACTGTGTAGAGTCCAGACTTATTAGCCGCTTGGGTGCTTGGCACCCGTCCCAAACACACGGCCCCGGCGCCCCTGGCAGGCTGAGCGTCCCGTCGGCACTGTGGTGCCATCCTGTCGAAAAGAGCGGAGGGGAGAAAGAAATGGAGAAGTGCAATGCATGTGCCGATCACCAGATATGAGATGCAGCTTGCAGGGAGCGATCGAGCAGGGGAGAAAAAGACAACTGGGTCGTCGGGGCACAAGTCCCAGAGCGGAAAACCGTCGGCCGTGTCTCTCCCAGCGGGGATCAGTGTACAATACGCATTACCCGGCAACCAGGTTCCGCGCCTGCCAAGCAGCACAGCAGAGAGACCATTATCCCTTGGGTACGAAATTGCCTCGGCTTCTGCCGTTCTTTTGAGCCCACTGTACGCCGAACAGGAGAAGACCGTGGGCGGTGGCACACGATGGAGGGGACGAGAGCGCGAGCCCGATCTGGGTGGGTGAAAAAGCCCTGGCCGGCCCACCCGGCCCATTTTCAGTCAAGCTCGATTCTCTCATCCATGCATTGTACCTTATACATGATCTGCGCATTCCTGGGCATGAACCTCGGCGCTGGCCAACAGGCCACGGAAAGCGAATCACAGACAGGGTGGTACAGACAGCCCAGGGGTCATTGTGCCGTTGACTGACAACCGACAAGTGACAACGTGCGCCAAGTCTGGTCTGAGACCTGCAGGGTGGCCTGGCAGCCCTGGCAGATTTTGGAAGCCTTCCAGAAAGACCCCTAGAAGGAGCCAAAAAAGCCAATTTCTCTGCGACAAGCAAGGAGACCCAGGGTAGCCAGCGGGCGCGGCGGATCGCACGCGGGAGACATGAGACAAGGTCGCGCACACGAGGCGCGCAGACTCCGCTTACAAGTACCGCATGTTCAACGGTTGGGAATAGTGTGCCAAATGGTCGACCGACTGGAGCATTGTGTGACAGAGAAGACGGTTTTTCGATGCCATGCGCGCCGGTCTTTGTGCGCGGCTAGAGCGTCTGGGACGCTTGTCTGGAGTTGTGAGGGTCCTGCAGCCCACCAGCCTGGGGGGGTTCTCGCCACGCACCCAGTAATAAAGTGCCAGCCAGGAGAGCAGGGCAGCAGGGCAGCAGGGCAGCAGGGCAGCCAGGGTTGCTTTGGTAGATCTCACCGCCGTCATCGGGTCACAGTACATTGTTCTAATCCACCGCGGGATCGGCTTGCATGTCTTGTTACGCGTAGCGGCGTTTGACCCCGGGCCGGCGAACACTCTCGATTACACATGCAGGCGACTCAGGTGCGCGCGGACGTGGCGCACTTCTCCGAGGCACCTCGTAGCTAATGGGCGAGCAGAGGGTACAAGGCCCATAGGCCCGCGACCCGCCACGCACAGACGGCCCCGGATGCCGCGCTATCACTGCCATTGCCGTCGGTACGTGTCTACACATAGAATAGTGTGTCGCCTCCGGCCCTGTGAACAAGCTGCCTGATTCATCAGAGGGAGCCTCGGTGACCAACAAGTCGGCCAATTTCCCTGTGCCACAAGGCGGCCTTGTGGTCTCTATGAGCCGCGTGGGAATTGTTCCCTGCGACGGGCGTCCTTCGGAATTCGGGGACACCAATTGCAAAAACACTGCCTGAAGCATCTCGCCCAGCTTTCTTTTTTCCTCATTCCTCAATCTCTGATCTGAGGCAGCGTGGGACTCGCAGGACCGTTGTTCTAGTTGGCGTGCAGGTAGACACGATGCGGAAATATTCAGTCGTTGCACCAAAGGTTGCAAACACCGAAAAGTCGAATGTTTCGGCATCCCACGAAAATTGACAGGAACGAGGGCGCTGGGCTTTGTCAGCCGCCCGCCTGCTCGAGTTTGTGCGCTGGCGCTGCGGCTGCGGCTGCGGCTGCGGCTGCGGACGTAATTCGGGGTCTGGTCCGGCCTCTGATGACGGGGCTGACGGGGCGAGCAGCGGGTTGGATCCCTGGCGCGAGGCCGTAACAACCCGTTTACATCATCATGTTTTGGGGAAAAACATGCCATGACAAAATTGCCCTGTCACCACCAGAGCAAAACCTGTGAGCCCAAGACTTTATATATACAGCCGGCCTACTGGCAGCAGCCCTCCCCCACCACCTGAACAGTTGCAATCGCGCACACCACCTGAACAGACACGCACGCACCTCCCTGGAAACCAACCGGTCGGACGGGACCACACACATCAGACCACCTGCCAACATCCCTTTACCACAGCTCCCGGCGCCATTACCCTACCCGCCGCCGCACGGCGAAACGCCCCGAGCTATCGAACGATTAGCCTGCTGCCCTCTGTGTGCAACTCTTGTCCACGACACACTTTAGGTCCGCGAATCAGCCCCGAGAGCATTAGCCCCGAGAGCATCAGCCCGCCCCACCCTCGAAATCGCAGACACCAGCCGCCATGAAGGTTATCAGCAAAGAAGAGGAACAGGCCCACTACAATGAGGTCCTCAAGGGTGGCTTCATGGGCGGCTCTGTCGGCCTGGGCCTGGGCCTGGCCGGCGTCCTCGCCGCCTCGCGCCGCTATGCAGCCTTCCGCAGCCTGACCTTGCCCTTCCGGACCTTCCTCGTCTCGTCCGCAGCCACATTTGGCGCCATCACCACGGCCGAGCGCTACTCCATCTCCTTCCAAAAGGCCAAGGACCCAATGAACTTTTACAAGGACGAGACCCAGCGCATTCTCGAGTCTGCCAAGCAGTCCGGCGGCGAGAAGCAGAAGTTTATGGACTGGGGGCGGGAGAACCGCTATTCTATCGTCTTCGCATCGTGGATCGCCGCCATGGCCCTCGCCCTGACCATCGTCGGCCGCGACAAGTACCTGAGCACTTCTCAGAAGCTTGTCCAGGCCCGTGTCTACGCCCAGGGTCTCACGCTGGCCGTGCTGATCGCTACCGCCGCCTTCGAGACAAGTGACGCCAAGGCCGGCAAGGGTCGCTGGGAGACCATCATGGTCGTTGACCCCAACGACCCCAAGCACGAGCACCTGATTGAGAAGAAGGTCCATAAGGAGGAGTACGAGGGTCAGGACCTCTGGAAGGGTGAGTCCTCGCTCCAGCTTACCGGCAAGACTTTCACGCGACCGTCATGCTGACAAGATAATTTTCCAACAGATATGGTCGCCGCCGAAGAGCGCCGATTGCAGCAGAAGAAGGACAAGACGGCCCCCAAGGAGCAGCCCAAGGCCGCTGAGCCTGCACCCTCGAGCGCTGCCAATTGAGACCGGGCATGGATCGTGACCGCTGCGGCGACAGGTACCGAACGCGTAGATATCAGTGTTTCAACTCGCCCGTGAAACCCATGGGCTGCAAAACGAGGCGTCAGGTGCATTGGTGGCGTCTTTTTCGCTACTGTACATTACTACAACAGCATGTGTGGTGTTTTGGACTTGCAAGTGATGAGATTTTTGGATAAAAGTGCCCGGCACCAACACAGTGCCAACTGCTTGCTTGGGACTCACGAGGCAGACAGGAACATGGGGCTTGTCAAGCCTGGCCGGACCATACATAATATCTATAGACAGATCTTCCTAATGAACCCTTTTCCGTAAGAAAATGTACTCCGCGCTGTGACGCCACAATACACGCCCCAATCCCACCCAACCTCTGAATATGGGGTACAAATCATTTCCTGCTGGCACTTGGTGAAAACCAAGGGAAGCTGACAGCATTTCCCTACGAAGTGGTGGAACCCAAAAGACAAACTGAATGGGTATCATCATCGAGAAGGAAGGAAATCACAGCCAGCAAGTAACGTCCACCTCGACTCCGACTCGATGACACCATGAACCCATCCGACCTTTGCTACGCCGCGCTTGCCTTGCCGTGCCGGCCTAAAGCTCGATCTGGAAGTGACTAATCTGTGAATAATACGCGTGCACCGCCATCTCCAGGATCCAGACATCGCCAAACACCTCCCCGCCGTCAAAACCTCCGATCGTCAACAGCCGGGAGTCATGCAGGACGGTGCCGTGGTAGCCCCTGCCGCTGGGCGGCAGCCCGTATACCCTGCGCTTGTCCCAAGTCATCTGTACCAGATTGAGCAGCAGGACGTCGTTGGAGTATTCGTTGCCGTCGTGCCCGCCGATGACGAAGAGATAGGACCCCACGATTGTCGCCGTGTGGGAGAGCCGCCTGAAGGTCCCGCTCACGGGCGCAGACTTCCACGCGTGGGTCTCAATGTCGTAAACCCACACGTCGTTGAAGCACTCGCCGCCGTCAGAGCCGCCAAAGATGATTAGCTTGCCGTCGACGATGTTAGCAGTGTGGTAGCCACGGGCCTTTGGCTTGGAGTCCTTGCCCGCGGCGCCGCTCCCGCCTGGCGACCTGGTCTTGGAGCTGCCGGCCTCGTCTGTCGGGCTCGAGATCAGCTTCCAGCTCATCTTGGACAGGTCGCTCACGTCCAGCCTCCAGATGTCGTTGAGTGCTCGTACGCCGTCCCCGCCGCCGAAAACGTAGATCCCATTCTTGTACAGACATGCCGTGTGCGCCCGTCTCTTGGAAGGGACCCGGTCGCCCAGGATCCGCGGCTTTGTCCACCTGAAGTTGACGGTGTCGAGCACATACACCTCGTTGTAGTAGGCGGGCCCGTCGCCGCCGCCAAAGATGACCAATTTCTTGCCGACTGCGGTGCAGGTCATGGCACGCAGGGGGACGGGGATGTCGCCCGACACGTACGGTTGTGACCAGTGGAAAGCGTCAGCGTCGAGGACATGAAGGTCGTTGAAGCAGGCACGGCTGTCGCAGCCGCCAAAGACGTAGATGTTGCTACCGATGATTGTCGTCGTGTGTGCCCTCAGGGCCGGGTGTGGGCGCCCTGAGACGGGGGCGCGCGACCAGTACATGCCGGAGCTAGGGGCGGGAGGAACGTGGATGGAGCTGGTGGGGGACGCGAGAGGTGGGAATGGCTTGTAGGTGCCGGCGGCGGGGTGTTTCGAGGTGGTTGTTGCGGAGGCGCGGTGGGCGTTGGACGAGCGAGTGGTGCCGTTGGTAGCTGCGGGCGGTGCCGGCTTACCTGCTATGGCGGACGTGGATCGCAAGGCGGGCGGGCGGGCCCCACCGGCGGACGCATCGTCTCTTGACTCTGGCCTGCCGTCTTGCCTTTGTTCGCCGTTCTCCCGCGGCCTGTTCGCGGCTGAGGACGAGGCTGGGACGTTCCTGATGCTGACGGGGGCGCGTTCGGGGCTGGGGCAGAAGGGGCTGCGGCGGCGGACTGGGCCCTCTGTCTTATCGAGAGGTCGGAGGTGGAGGGCTTGCGTCTGGACACCTGGCTCTTGGAAGAGAGGTGGCCTGGCGTATGGCTACGCGGCACAGGAGGGGCACGATCCGGTGCGGACGAGTCCTGGTAGCCGTCGTACCGTGGCAGGGGGGTCGGCACGTCTGCGCGCTCCGAGGAGGGGGAGGAGGAGGGAGAGTGGCCAGAGGAGGCGGCGGCGGAGATCTTCTGGGAGCGCACGATCTTTGACCTCAGGGGCGACGTCTGTTTGTCTTCTTTGGGTCTGGCTGGTTGGTCAGCCATGGTCGAGGAGCCGCCTCAGAAGACCATGCCACGGCGTGATCGGGATGGGAGCAGGAGGCTGGGGCTGGGCTGGGTCTGGGGCTCGCGGTCTCGAGCAATTGGGCGGATTGCGAGGACAGTGACAGGAACGACGTTGTGGTTGTGGTTGTGGCTGTGGCTGTGGTCGTGTTTCTGGCTCTGGTCCTGGAGGTGGGCGTCGCTGCGTTGGCGGTCGTGTTGCGGAGGGAGGATTGAGGGATGGGGGGGGTGGGTTTGGGAGTGTAATGATCCAAGATTCATGCACACATCCGCTCTAGCCTTGGGTGCTACGCAGAACGTGCATGTATGCACCGGGGGCAGCTTGGGCTGGATTGGGGGTGGTGGAGGACGCGCAGGCCCGCAGCCCTTGGGAGCTCGGCAGCAATCAGCACTCTAATTTCTTGCCAGCGGGCTGCAACCGACGGTGGACCTTGCAGGTGGAGGGCTTAGCGTGCCTGGCTGCTTGCCCCTTGGCAGAATGCGAGGGGGGAAGGCCGTCCCCTGTCTCGGCTTGTTCGCACTGCCAGTCAAGTCACGCCGTGGCACAAGTTGCTGGCAGGTGGAAATGGTTTGGAGCTGAAACCTAAGGCCGGAGCTTGAGCTGCCATCCAGGGCTGCCAGCAGCAGCCCAACCCCTGCATCCACACGTCAAACCATTGCGGCCTGTGTATTGGGTAATGGGGATCAATCATCAAGTCAGCACATGAGCGACCATACATACCTGCACACAGTGTGCGGGTGCATCCGTTTTCCTGTATGTGCAATAGCCCTGGGGGGGGGGGCTGGGTTCGGCAGATCTACGCCTTCTTGCCTCAGATGTTACCGTACCGGCGGCGTACTGCGTCATCTGTATTGCCCGGGGGTCATTACATAGATGCTGAACCCAGGAATCTGGGTGTCGGAGTACCTGGCACCTGGTGCTGCCCCATTTCTTTTCCCGCAGCACGTACCTGAGAATGGGTAGCTAGTAGTGCCAAAAACCTCACGTCATTGGACGGCAGGCAATACTGAAAACTTCATTGGTGCAGTACCTAGGTACCTACAGCCCACGGTGCCGTTACAAGCCCCCATCACCAGCAAGATATTGATCATTCACATTTGAACAAAGGGCAACGAGAAAAGAAAACGGATTCATTCTAATCAAGTCTGAAGCCGCTATACCTACCTCCCGGTGAATATTGCCCGCCTCTCGCACCCACGATGGAGGCCAACGGCCAAGTCAATGAGCCGCATTATGGCGGCCTCAACGGCAACAGCGCCGACACCGAGAGGAAGAGACTTCTCGAACGCCCAGACGAGGAGCCTGCTCCTAAGAGGGCAAAGGCCTCGGATGACAGCGCCGTTGCGCGAGACGAGGATGCTCAGGCAGAGCCTGCTGTCAAGCCCTTCCCGAAGGGTACCGCCCCGGTGAAGCACGAGTAGGCGTGACTGACCCTCGGGCGGAGGCGGAGATTAGACCTGACTGACTGTGCTCACAGGTATCTTATCAAGGTGCCTACTCGGGTCCTCGAGGAAGAAGTCGCTCCCAAGGCCGGTGGTGACGATGATGCGGCCGAGGAAAAGGGTCTCGACGCCAGGGATCAAGGCGGCAGAGCCAAGAACAAGAAGCAACGCGGCGTTAACACCGAGAGGGAATTTGGCTTCTCCAGAGATGCCCACGAACTTTGCCAGACGCGCGCCCACAACGACGAGTTCTCCCCAAAGGAATGCAAGCATGGCGCGCGTTGCAACCGGCTTCACGATCTTCGCAAGTACCTTGCAGAAGGCAGACGTGCTGATCTCCAGGTCCTTGGCGGCAAGTGCCCCGTTTGGGACAAGACCGGGGAGTGCCCCATGGGCTGGAAGTGCCTGTTCGTCAGATCACACATGGCCGAGATCGCGCATGACGATGGCAGGAAGGAGCTATGCCTTGTGAAGGACTCGAACCGGTTCCCCTCCGAGAACCCGGCCGACGCTGACGGATTCGCCGATGGCCTTGCGGGCATCGTGAACAACGTCCCTGCGGCCAAGAAAATCGAGCTTTCTAGGAAGAAGAAGGACTTTTCCAGATCCGACCAGGTCATCCAGTGGCAGGAAGAAGACATTAAGCTGGCTCGGAGGGTCTTCAACTCAAAAAATGAGGATGGAACACCAAAAACACAGCTAGCAAAGACACACGAGTACCGTGCTGCCTTCATTGACCCCCCCTTCAAGCCATCGGAGAAGAG
The DNA here is from genome assembly GCA_023522825.1 of Diaporthe ampelina. Taxonomy (NCBI): domain Eukaryota; kingdom Fungi; phylum Ascomycota; class Sordariomycetes; order Diaporthales; family Diaporthaceae; genus Diaporthe; species Diaporthe ampelina. Next base: position 95,067 of record JAMFTM010000138.1, read on the forward strand.
AAGGATCTACTTCGGCCGTGAGACACCAGTTTTGGCACCTCTCACCACCCAGGGTAACCTCCCATTCCGTCGCCTGTGCGTCGAACTTGGGGCGGCAGCAACTTACTCGGAAATGGCCGTTGGCATGCACATCCTTCAGGGGCAACGTTCCGAATGGGCACTCCTCAAGGCTCACGAGAGCGAGACGACACCGCCCCGCCTTGGCAACGCCAGTGCTGCGCCCCCTGGGTACGACAATTCTCGCGACCTCAAGTTTGGCGCCCAGATCGCCGCCAACGCCCCCTGGATTGCGATCAAGGCTACTCAGGCATTGTCCGAGTACCTTCCTCACCTTCGCTTGGTAGACCTGAACTGCGGCTGTCCCATTGACAAGGTCTACAAGGAAGGCGCGGGATCTGCGCTACTAGATATGCCGTCGAAGCTGGAGCGCATGGTACGTGGCATGAATGCGGTCTCGGGGGAGGTGCCCATCACCACGAAGCTTCGGCTGGGCGTAAAGAGCGACAAACCTACGGCCAAGAAGACTATCGAACGACTGGGGTTCGGAGGTACAGATACAGGTGACGTCCTCGGTGCCCCGGGCTGCGCCGCTATCACGCTTCACGGCCGCTCCCGCCAGCAGCGGTACCGTTCAGCTGCGGACTGGAGTTACATAGCCGAGTGTGGCGCAATGATCCAGTCTTACCGTGACAAGAAGGACGAGGTGACTGATACGGTGCGGGAGCCAGACCCAAGCACTTTGAGCAATGGGGGACGGATGTACTTCCTCGGAAATGGAGACTGCTACTCGCATGTCGATTACTTCGACGACATTCAAAATGCGCGTGTCGACTCCGTGATGATTGCCCGCGGTGCGCTCATCAAGCCATGGATTTTTGAAGAGATCGAAAAGGGCCAGTATCTGGACAAGTCTTCGACTGAGCGCCTTGGCTATGTCGAAAAGTTCGCCCGCTACGGTCTTGAGGCGTGGGGTTCTGACGAGATTGGTGTGAGCACCACGAGAAAGTTTCTACTAGAATATCTGAGTTTCACCCACCGTTACATTCCTGTGGGCATTTTGGAACATCTCCCACCCAAGATCAACGATCGTCCGCCGGCCTACCGGGGGCGCGACGACATGGAGACGTTGCTTGCGAGTGACAACTACAGGGACTGGGTGAAGATTAGGTGAGTTCAACCCGAGAACGCGCTTCTTGGTGTCGGTTCTTGATCGCAGCTGACTTCGATAGCGAAATGTTCCTTGGCCCAGTGCCGCAGGGCTTCAAGTTTGAACCAAAGCACAAGTCCAATGCGTACGCTGAAGCTGAGGGCTAGGCTCAAGGTTGCTCAACAAAGGGACAGATCAAGGCCGTCGAGCCACGATGCAAAAAAGCCGGACCGAGGACGCAGACGTGGAAGGTAAGTGGCTTGACTTATTTCAACGGAAAATGATGGTATCGGTGTCGAGGGAACTCAAGGTGGTGCCTATTGTGAGGATTAGTGGAGAAGCCATTTTGCTGACTGCAAACGGCTTTTCGTGGCTGTGCTACCAACGATCAAGCTGATCCAAGAAAGCTGGCCGCAGTCGATGGGGTTGGAAGGACTACGACCCTTACACATAATGCCAGAAGTTGCTGTTCCGTAGGATTCCGCAGGAAAGCATTTACCGGATTCTCGGAGATACTGTGCAATAATATCACTGAGGCAAAGACAAAGAACGCATTCATCAAATGATGCCTGATTTTCCTGTTTGGGCACTGCAACGAGAGTCCAGGTTGATGGACCCCCAATATTGGAACCTGGCAGTCCATTAAAAAAGGGCCATAATTACGCTACTGAGGTGTGGGTTCATCCATTTTCCCTCCGGCAGTGTGGCTTGACATTTGGTAAGAGCCAGCTGCCATGGCCGCATGTCAACAATCAATATGTACCTCTGACACCCTCTGACTATCCTCCAAAGCCTCGCAGCCGGCCCCAGCCGGCCCTCATGGCTACCTTGGCTTCAGCTTGGTCCATCCGCTTGTCCCGGATGTCTTCGGGCTCGAAGCACCGTCCTCCAGAGCCACTTGTGCTAGGCCGGCAACTGTCGAGTCTGGATTAGCCTTCACTGTTGACGTGGACATCACACTTTCTACGCCAAATAATCTTTGACCCGACTCGCCCTGCTGCTTTCCTCTGCCTTGGACCCCATCCTCCATAGGCTCTTCGACCGCCCAGGCGTCGTCATTCAGCATCTCCCAATCAAGTCCATCTGCGTCGCTCAGCAATTTCTTCTTGAGGCGATCGGCCAGTTTCACCGGATTGGGAAGCTTGAATCCTCGAGTGAACTCATTGCCCTCAGCACCCCCAAGGAAGGTATGAACAGTTCCGTGTGAGAAGCGCCCCATCATGGGCTTCGCATTGCAGCCGAGATGATCCTTGATCTGTCCAGGGGACTCTGGAATGTTCGTGTTATCAGGGGACGGTGGTTGCTGGACAAGGCGAGCAGCAGGGTTGTTGGTCAACTGGTTTCCGATGAGTAGATTGTACAGGTTGCGACCCATATTGCACACGTCCTCATACGACGTCTTGTCGCCTATGGGTACTCCCTGTGTGCAGCAGGCCCAAGCAATATCGTAAGCTAACAAAACGACACCCTCGATGAAAAGTGAATATGTAGAAGGGTCTTCTTTTGCCAGTGCCAAAAGTGGCTTGTCGATGTAGAGTGGCCGTGGCCTGGGGATATGCTTTTGGCTTTGATCTCGCGGCTCAGATGGAGGCAACACAACGGTTCCCGGGAATGGCACCTCGCCGTGACGGTGGGAGGATGCCAGCGAAAAAATCGTTGGTTTTGGGTAGTCACGATGAGGAAGTGTGACCTCAGCCGGCAAGCGTATTGCCAGGTAGTGAGAGGCCAACATGAGAATATGTGATATGTGTGCAAGGGATGTTGAGATCGCCTCCGGGGTTGCGGCTGGGAAGAAGTCAGCATTGGGGCCTTGCGAGTCCACTCGCTCACGAAGATACCCACTGATCATGCCAGGCAACTCTATCATTTCTACGCCGGCCAGCTCGAATTTCACCGAATTGCCCTTCTTCACGCGATGAAGGCCGTACAACCTCGCAGCTTCCATGCACAAGTAGCTCCTGGTGGCAGCCATACTCTCGAAGCTACGGTTCCACTTATACTTTGTCATTTGGATTGCCCTTTCGGCCTCTTCCACGTGCCTAGACCGTCTTGATTCGATGCCGTTGGAAGCCTCGGCCAGATCTTCCCTTCTCCTAGTGTTCCTACTCTTGCGATCGGCAATTTCTCTTCGCGCCGCGTCAATCTCAGTGCGCAGCTTGTCTGCCTGGGCAATGATCTGACTTGTCCTATCCGCGGCCTGCGCTTCCTCGGATTTCACCCTCTGCGTATAGATGGCCTTGGCGACAGCGTCGCCGCTCGAAGGAGGATCTGTGCTTGCCAAAACGGAGCTGATCTTGCCGCTGAGGGCCTCGTTCTCGATCAGCGCAGTTGCATGAGCGATGCGGCCAGCGTACAGCCGGTTCCTGCAGTCAACCACGCATAGAAATGGAAGCTTTTGCGGATGATGGAGGCGGTGACATATGTCGCAGTTCATCTTGCAGGCGAGGCACGGGGCCACACGGGCGATTTCGGCCAGCAATGACGGCCTCGTGATCTTCCTTCCGAAGTAAAGTCGAGCGCTGGTGTCGAGCGGTGGCGTTCTGCATACACCAAATTTCACTTAGGTATTTTTTGTTCGCATCATATTGCCCCGTAATCGAAGATGTTGGTATTGTAAAGACTGGTTACCAAGTGGTGTGATGGGCCGGTGCAGTATGAGCAGTAAAAGTGAGAGCGAAAGGCGACTGACCGGGGCGGCCGATGGCAATGAGGTCACAGGGACAGCCGCATTCTACCCCGGTGCTTTATCGGAGCTCTTATCACTACTGCCTGTAGTACGTGCCTGCCTGCCAAGGGCAGGGCACCTAAGGTACCCACACCCACCTGAGCAGGCAGGCAGGTACGTGCCTGCCTCACGTACCTGCCTCACGTACCTGCAGGGCGCCTTGTAGTTCGCATGCAAGTGGCACTGATTGGGGCCTGAGGCCTGCTGAGGCATGTTCTCTCTCACCTACGGGTTGAACGAAATATTTAGGCCTCTATCGACTGTGGAACGAGCCCCACCCCCGGACTCCACAGACGACATTCACTTGTGGATGTCGGCTCCACCTGGTTTTTTGAGTTTCCCAGGTGCTGATCCCGATTCTTGGTGTCAACTCCGAGCATTTCCCCCATCGCTCGTGAGGCAGTTCAAGGTGAGCCCGTCCTTGGCTCGCAATTCTGAAGCTGGCAAGCTTCCACCCTACGGGCAGAAGTAACAGAGAGCTAGTCACCCACTCATCACGTGAAGCTCTCCAAAGACTGGCGCCACGTTGCCTGCGGCGGCCTCAAGGAGCTGGCATGGACGACGCAGATGGATCCACGACGCCTCCGTTGCCACCGGCAGAATTTCCGGATGCTCATCTACCAGACACTTCCCCGCATTCACAACCTCTCCGTGCTGAGATCGAGTGTCAACACGAGAAAGAAGGTCTGGAGGCCGAGCATGGGGAGACTGGTCACGAGGACGTCAGGATAAATCCTTCTCCACGCCAGAGTCGACTGCCGCGGCCGCCCAACTCCAAGACCCCCGAGCCACGCATCGTCACTCTCTCCAAACCCGCAGGCACCAGGCACCGTTCTCAGGCGAACAGCCTGGCCCATGCTGCCCATCTAGCCCCTGAGCGGTCTGCTACTCCAGACACCCCGGGGACTGTCCGCAGCATAGCCTTGTGCGACTGGGACGACCTTGAGGCACGATTTGAAGCGGCACTGACCAATGCAAACCAAAATGAGCAAGCGTTGATGGCGGAATTCGAAGCCCTTGTCAGAGTACGCAATTAGTTCCGCTCGAGGCAGAATCCTGGTGATGTGATTGACACGCCTCTAGTATTTCAACGTCTGGGCTTCTGCCGCATCTGCCCACGACAATGAGCGCGCAACGAAACGGTGAGCGCGGTTGCGATTGGCCTTGTGGGTAAAGAAGTTGACTGACACTTGGGGCAGGCTGCAAACACGGACCCAGTATGTCCAACTTCGGGAAACAGACCTCGACAAGAAGAAGCACTACTGTGAGTTTGAGGCCCAGACTGGTGTTGACCTGCGTAGCCCTGCTAACACGTGATGTCAAGACCAGCAGGTGATGCAAGCCTTCCAGAACGCCATGCAACTTCTCAACCAATCTTGATATGTGCACCCAGCACACTGTCTTGGTGGTGTCTGATGTACTCTGATCCCTGCTTTGAGGTTGTCTAATCTAGCACTGGGATTGTGCCGCACTGTACTTCCTTCTTCCCACTCCTTGTTTCATGCACCTATGATATTGGCACCTGTGTGCTAAACTGGCAGCACAGGAAGTGTGATTGACAGAACATTAGCCGAATCGCTCTGGGGAATTTAGAGATACCCAAACAAGTGCTTTTGAGAAAGAAACGCCTCTAATCTGTTCTGGTACCAAACGGAGGTGCACCACTGCCAGATGTGCAGCCTGGTGCAATTTACTAGGGAACATCCAATAGAGTTCTTAGGTATACCTAGGTACCTAGGTACTTAAGCGCGGGTGGTGAGGTGGGCCTAGACTAGCGGGCCACAACTCTGCTGTGCTTTCCCACCTAAAGCTTTCACGCCCTCTGACCCTAAATCCTCATCATCTCTGTTCCCCAACCTTGCCTTATGCAATGTTCAAAAGGCAGCTCAGCATTTAAGACTGTACTTGGATCCTCAACAAGCCACCTTTGAAACAACATGATTGTGTAAATGTGAGGAATAGGGCAAGCACTGCCACCGGCAACATCGTCACCGTTGGCATATTGGTGCAGCCGGCTCTAGAGGACTGAGGATGCGCCCACGATGGCCGTGGACAGAATGTCGCAACAGGGGCAGTCTCAACTTCAGCTATCTTTTCCAATCCCTCAAGTAACTGAGGTACGTTCTATCTGTGACTCAGCCACAATCGTCCCTGCTGACATCATTCGGACCAGGCGGACCTGTGCTCATTCCACAACGCCCATTTTGGTGAGGCTTCGGCTATTGCCTTCACTGCAGACTTTCTCAACCTTGATAAGGCGGCGCAGGACACTGAGACTCAGCGTCGTCATGATGGCGGAGATGAAGCATATGACGAAGGCGACGAGGACGAAGACGGGCTTGGGTATTATGCAGACGGCGTGAAGCGCACCTTGACCGACGCGCAAATTGCCATGTTTCGACATTCTGAGACCCGGGCCCTGCAGAGAGCGCAACAGAGATCTATGACTCGACGAAACTCATCGTCGCCGCCGCCGACGCATGCCCACCTAGAAGTTCTCGGAGGCCACAGAAGCGAAGACGGCGAGCTGTCAGACGATGTCTCAAATATGGGCGCCGTCAACACGAAGAAGAAGAGAACCAAGAAGAAAAAGAAACGGGGCAGTGGGAACAGCAGACGCCACTACTCGCCGGACCCTGAACGCCGCAAGAGGACCTGGGATGTAGTCGAGACCGGACTGGACGGCCTGGATTATGGGGGATCTGGGCCGTCGCAGGCACAAATCAGCCCGTCGAGTCGACGGAGAAGAATCACGTATGACGATGAGGGATAGTCCCTCGCAACAGGCCACTTTCTGAACGGCGATGGCCCTGGGGCCATTCGTCTTAGCAAGTAGAGCTTCTACTTTCTCTGCGTCGATGGATTAGTGAGTCTCTCTTATTTCTTTTGCTTATATCCAACATGATGAAACTATTATCGTATCGTCATCCTTAGGCGGAAGTCTGGAGGCAGGGCGTCGGCATGTGCCTTTCTGCTATGCCTGACCCCCTCGCACAAGGAACATGTCGAGTAACAATCTTCTCTCTGATTAACAAAACACAACATTTATTCATACCTTATTCATTGTGTACTGCAGTACAATGAGATTGGTCACTGACATTTTAGAGCCGCTGCCCGGCACAGGACCAGTCACAGGGCCATGGCAAAGAAATATGTTTGGCGGTCCTTGCCAGTGGAGACGGCTTCAGCTTATGCCACGAGGCTCCAGTGTTGAGCTTCCCGACCGCCCGCCTTATGGCAGAAACGAATGGGTCCTGCTCAGGGGAGAAGCAGCTACGTGGTCTTGTCCAAGACGGACATTGGGCAGACGAGGGCACATTGACGGAATCGCATGGCCGTATGAGAGAAGTGCATCCACTTCCTTCTGATTAGCAGCAGAGATCTGACAATGATACTCCTTTCGTGCAGCTGGAGCATCACTGTACTAAAAGTCAGGCCCTGCTACCTTGGAGTGGTTGAGACAATATTATAATTGGTCTTAGACTCCCCGGAGATGTCTAATCCCTGACGCTCAAGACAGTCACCAGCATGCACAGAAGCCATTGCTGGCTGAGTAGGCTTTAAAGGAATACGCGCCTCAAGGCGTTCAAGTTGCCGTATCTATAACTCTCGCTCGTGTCGGCCTCGTCGTGCTCGTGTCCTCGCCCCAGAGGACCTGAGATTGTAGAGCGGCAGTGTTTGATCCATGTCACCGAATTTAGCCCAGTCTCTCAGCTAGGCCTGCTGTCCAGTCGAAGCATCGTTATCTCGTAATTGTCCGATAGAAAATCGGCCACACTGATCAGGCCTCGGTTGTGGTCCATTGGGTGACAAAAATTCCCGTCCTTGCCCCCCCCCCCGGGAACCCTACCCGGCCCCCCCAGGCCAACCTGCAGACGGCACCCACCCCGAACCCTGGCGTGTACGGCTGCACTAGCTCAAAAGATAACGACATCCCACCCTGACTGGAAGGGCGATGCCATACAGTTATCCAGCCTCACCACTGTCGTTGGCCCACCTCTCCACTCGCCATACGTCTGCAGTCTCATCGCCGGCCTGTTTACCGCCCCAAACTAACTAGGTGCGCATTCGAAGAACAACGGGCACCATGGCACGCGTCTACGCGGACGTCAACCAGAACATGCCGCGGGCATACTGGGACTACGACAGCGTCAACATCAGTATGTCCCACCTTTCGACCCAGCTAGATCGCCACAGCAGCGCAAGATGGGGCGCAATAATTCATGCAACTTGCTAACATGCGTGGATGACAGGCTGGGGTGTCTTGGAGAACTACGAGGTTGTCCGCAAGATCGGTTTGTGGCCCCGCCAAAACACCTGGTAACACGAGCAAATCGAAGACAAGCTGACTTTCGAGGGGGCAACACGCAGGCCGGGGGAAATACAGTGAAGTCTTTGAAGGCATCAATGTGGTCAACTACCAGAAATGCGTTATCAAGGTCCTCAAGCCTGTCAAGAAGAAGAAGATCAAGCGTGAGATCAAGATACTGCAGAACCTGGCTGGGGGCCCCAATATCGTCGCATTGCTCGACGTTGTGCGCGATTCACAGGTGATTACACGTCCGGTTTCCTCGAGTCCCTTCCCTTCTCCTGCCCCACACGCCCCTGCGATACCGCAACATGAGCCGGGCTGTTTTACTGACATGGGCTGCTTCCAGAGCAAAACGCCCTCACTCATCTTCGAGTTCGTGAACAACACGGACTTCCGAAGCTTGTACCCCAAGTTCAATGATTTCGATGTTCGGTTCTACATCTCCGAGCTCCTCAAGGCGCTGGATTTCTGCCACAGTAAGGGCATCATGCACCGAGATGTAAAGCCTCATAACGTTATGATCGATCATGAGAACAGAAAAGTAAGCAGCCCTTTGGCCCGCCCTGTCTGTCTTCCGTCTCAGCGGCCACTGACCCTCTGACAGCTTCGGCTCATCGACTGGGGTCTGGCCGAATTCTACCACCCCGGCACGGAATACAATGTGCGCGTGGCCTCCCGCTACTTCAAAGGGCCCGAGCTCCTGGTTGATTTTCAGGAGTACGACTACAGCCTGGACATGTGGAGTCTCGGGGCCATGTTCGCGTCCATGATCTTCCGCAAAGAACCCTTCTTCCACGGCAACTCCAACAGCGACCAGCTGGTCAAGATAGCCAAGGTCCTGGGCACCGATGACTTGTTCGACTACTTGGACAAGTACGAGATTGAGCTTGACGCTCAGTACGACGACATCCTCGGCCGCTTCCAGAAGAAGCCCTGGCATAGCTTCGTTAATGCCGATAACCAGCGCTTTGTCAGCAACGAGGCTATCGATTTCCTCGACAAGCTCTTGCGCTACGATCATCAGGTATACCCTTCCGTTCTATCGATTTCAAATAGTCCCTCTAACGCCTTGTACAGGAGCGACTAACAGCCAAAGAGGCCATGGCTCACCCTTATTTCAACCCTATTCGTGACGAGGCCAACCTCCAAGCTTACCTTGCTGGCGCTCCTGGAGTTGTCAACTCCTGAATGTTGCGGCGAATAGCCTACCAACAACGAAACTCTTTAGCTTGATGGTCTGTGTCCGCCGACGAGATATCCCGGAACACTGTCATTCTCCATCAGAGCAGCATCGGGAAGGGTGACCAGGTTTGAATGCACTGCCTCCCCGGGGAAGTTGTCAACTGTCAATCCTGACGTCGGCCCCTGTTTTCATGTACTACTGTCATCTTTACAGTGCTTGGAAGCAAAGATTGAGCATCTTGTAGCCAATGCATTCCGCCAATGGACGTATCTTGCGCTTCATTCATAGGCTGCGCTGGAAACCCCACCAACGCCCAACGCCCCCTCCCCACAAGAAAGAGACAATACAGTCAGTGCACGATGCTACCGAATACAGAAGAAACAGTATTTCAGACCTTGCGTTTTATTGACATCAAGCACCAGCTAAGCAGGAGTATGAGGTGATGGTGGGGGGAGCGGGGGTTGTGTTCGAAAGAACCGCAATAGGAGGAAATCAATTGCACCATGCCGGTCATTGGTGGGAGACACCCCCAGTCGCAACAGCAGGGATATTCATGCTTACTCACGTGGGAAGAAGTGGCAACTGCATATCAGGTCGTTTCAGGGGTTTTACCAGTGCTGCGAGCACTCTTTTCATTAGGCTTTACACTTCATGACGAATAATGTGAACGTGCTGGATGGCAGGAGATCACCCCACCGACTGCAGTTCCCGAAATGTGGTTTCAGGCTATAATCCTATGCAACCAGCCCGTCGTGCTTACAAGTGAACCCTTTTTTCTATAGTGATATATCCTTGCTCCACCGACATTGACATCGACATGCCATTTCATATACTGATGCAGGCGAAACAGAAGTTTCTCCCGCACTCAAAGCCACCCTCCCCGCATTTCCTCTTTGTGCCTCCAGGTGTCTGGACCACGGAAGGCGATGGACTCGGCGCCCGGGGACTATCACGCCCGACCTTGACCACGCTCCCTGTGAGGTCGTTTGTGCTGCGGCGCCTACTCTGCCTGTTCTTGTTCCCGCATCCTGGAGTGCCATGCTTGTCAGCCTTGGAGCACGAGGAAGGGCCGAATAGCAGGCTAGCCACACGCATTTTCTTCCCTGCGCTTGCCGTGGGAGGCGGGTTGGCGTCCTGGCGCAGGGCGAGGATGCGGTGGTACCCAGAGGGCGTGAAGTCAGCAAGGTGGAACGAGATCTCGTCTTCATCGTCGTCGTCGTCGGACAGGAGAGAAATGAGTCCTGGTCCAGAGGCCCCAGGCCTCTCAGGCCGTGATTTGCACTTCGGCCGAGGTGTCGATGGCGCCAGTGGGGCAGACTCTGCTGTCTGCGGTAGCTTTGCTGAGGTCATTTCATCTTTCGCGGGGACTGGCAACGACGCCACGACTGGAGATGGTTCCTCTGTGAGTTCAGGTGGGCCTTGGACGTCCACACCAGGCTCATTCTGGTAACGGCCTCTGAGTGACCCACGTTCCGCTTCTGCTGTTGCTTGTTGCCCGGGCTGCTCCAATGCTGGTTCTTCTGGCAGCTGCCGCTGCCTTCGGGTTCGCCGGTGTGAAGGACTCGCCACGACAAATGGGTTGTTATAGACCACATGGTCCGGACTCGGTTCGTGGCTTGGACTAGAGGCTTCTGTCGCACGTGCTGCCGCATCTTGTTCCACAACCGGTTGTGGCGATATCCGCGCAACTCGATTCCGTTTTCCCCGGACCGAAGCATCAAGCGCGACTGCTGTCGGCGGGCATTTCCCAGCCTTCGCGTTATTTCCAACTCGTAAAGCACCTTGCACAGCTAAGCCGGGGGAACCTGATCTCTCCGACTTAGGCCGGATGGTGCTCTTCCTCGGCAACAAATTCTCTTCGTCTGAGAATGTGTAGCTTGGATCCACGATGTTCCTTTCGAATTGCTCTTTGGACGGCTTCTGCGGCACGCTCGCTTGTAATTCCTGTGGTGTTTGGGTGCCAAATTTAGTCGACGCAAGCGCGCCGTCCTTTTTTGTAGTTGACATTTCATGTGCGCCGGCAGAGCCAGGGGTTGGACCCAACGTCTTCCTCTGGGATACGTCCCTCCGAGTTCCTGATTTCATAGCTCCAGGGCCAAGGCGTTTTACGGCCAGCTCAACGACACCAGGTCCACTCGATGGCTCGCCTGGGTTCTCGACACCCAGAGGCCTACTACATAAGGATGGCTCCAGCGTTTTATGCGACGCATCAACACCCGGGGAGGTTCGGTCGGCTGTTTCTGATCCATGTTCACCGTGGTATTGATCAAATGAGTCGGTGTGGCCAACCTTCCTTGCTTTGATTTCGACATAAAAAGTCCGCCCGGCTGGCTTGAGGGGCGTTTTTCCGGTGAGATCTAAAAAGTCTTCCTCCATGCCTGTAGCGCATGACAATTCTTTTGGGCCAGCTAGTCGCTGCTCGGCAGGGTCCTTGGGCTGCCTTGTTCTGCGCCTCGTGACGGTCTGCCCTCGCTTTTTGTTGGCATAGCGGGGCGCTTCTTCCCTCCAACAGGGAGAGACCGCCATCGATTTGCCTGCTGACCGTAGGTAGGCCTCGCTCGTCATTTCCTTATCCTGTAGGCAATGATTGTCTGTGTCGGAAGAGGCAGACTTCATGCTGGGCTTTGAAGACCGCCCTGTGCCAAAGGCTTTTTTTCTCGACTGCTCCTCCGAGGGGGACGTAGCCGCGATGTTTTCGATTACATCTTGAATCATTGCATGCAAACCAGGGTCGTTGTGGGGGCTACTTCCGACGGCCGGGAATTTACTCTTGATCAAGGGTGACTCTTTTGTCCCGAGCAAACTATCGGGGGCGCCTAGGAGAACATCTTCTTCATCGCCGTCCTGGTCCCTGGTCTTCGTCAAGGGGCCCCTGGTCACCCGGGTAACCTGCCCGGTTCCAAAGATCCGCTGCTGCGCTTGCGATACAAAGCGTGTGCTCATAAATGCAGACTGGGGGAGTTCGGGTGTCCGCCATGCAGGGTCCACAACCTGCACCCGTCCCGCTTCCCAGAGGCCAAATGGCTGACCTGGCGGCACGAGAGACTGGTGAGCCGGGGGCATCATAGATGGCAGCCTCGGAGTTCCCCCAATGCTGGCTGCGGGCAAGGGCACATCTGAAGTTGGATCCACGACCATCCCGGAATCGCCGTGTGCCACCATGTCTGATGAGCCATTCCCAAAGGCCTCATCGGTAATGCCATGGACTGGGAGGTCGTTACCTGAGCAGTGTGCATCTTCCTGTTCGCCCTCGCCGCCTTGTCCGAACTCCTGGACGGCTGTGATGGACTGGAGATGGCCATTGTTCACGACGACCTTACCGGTTCTCAGGTCGATTTCGTCACCAATGCCTGTGAAGTCCTTCTCGTACTTGGCGAATATGCTCTCAAATCTGGATTTGAGCTTGTCTGAAGCACGCGCTCTGGCCTGTTCGAGTTGGTAGACAGGGTCTCGCCTCTGATTGAGCTCATTAGGCTCGCAGTCGAGCTCGTCCTCGTCGTCAGTGCCAAGCGAGTCAAGCGCGATCCTTTGTCGCTTGACAGGACGTTCCATAGTGGTGACCTTGTAGTTGGGATCATGGCATGGCCCGTGGCCGAGGGGTTGCGGCGAGGATGAAGTGCTTCATCGAGAGGGAGACGCGACGAGACAGATAGACCCTTGCCCCCGGACGCCGTAGGGCTGAGTGTGGGCAGGGGGGGGGTCCGGTGGAGCTTGGGGTTGCCTGCCCGACAACCCCGCGGCCGTATCGGCCTGGTTACCCTACACCTCGGCGGCTTGTCCAGGAAGACTCGAGCTCTTCTTCCTGGCCGACGTCGCGCAGCTCGTACGAGCAGCATCCCCAGAATGTACTGCCAAAAGTGCCGGACCCCCCTCAAACTGGACAGCTCCCTAGAGGACCTGAATCCAGCAGCATACGACCTACTTATCGGTAAGCATGTCTCTCATCTTCGCCCTCGCCGAGCGCCGCGGTCGTACTGCTGTGCTAATACTGAGTTCGCACCCCGTAGCTTCGTCCCAGCCCCCTCCGAACCGACATGCTGCCTTCCGGAACGCAAATACACAAGATCAAGCCAAAAAGGCTCTCTATGACCGTGTCTCCAAGGACGCCGGCCCGGCCACGTTCAGGAAGCCCACAGGCGCCATGCGAACCGGCGATGGCCAACAACGAGATAACCCAGGCATGTCTTTCATATACCTGACAGAATCCCAGGTCGTGAACCCAAGCCGCTCGCCTAGCCATCCCGCCTCGCAGAAAGCGTCAGGGGACGTGGTAGCAGAAAATGACGGTTCCAAGTCACACGAGATGGAGCGCATCACCAAGCTACATGAGATTCTCTCGGCAAGGTCGGATGTGGACCATCCGGTTTGCGTGGAGTGCACCGAAATGCTCGTGGACGGTCTGCAAAAGAAACTCGAAACGGCGAATCGCGAGCGGGAGGCATATGTGGCGTACCTGAAGGAGATGCAAGCTGGAGCACCGACGGACGACGAGCTCAAGGCAAGCGAAGAGTCCCTGGTGAAGACGAAACAGGGCGAGGTGGAGGCCCTCGCACTTTTGAGGCAGCTGGAAAAGGAGAAGGCGCAGCTGGACGAACAAGTTCTGCGACTGGAAGACGAGTCACGCCAGCTCGACGCCGACGAGGAGCAGTTCTGGAGGGATCGCAACGCATTCGCAATGAAGTTGACAGACTTCCAAAACGAGCGCGACAGCATCAACTCAAGATTCGACCACGACTCGCGCCTGCTCGAGAAGCTCCAGAGGTCCAATGTCTACAACGACACGTTCTGCATCAGCTTTGACGGCTACTTCGCGACCATCAACTCGCTGCGGCTTGGCCGGCTGTCTAATAAGCCTGTCGACTGGCCTGAAATCAACGCGGCTTGGGGCCATGCCCTCCTGCTGCTCGTCACGGTCGCCGATAAGCTCGGCTACCAGTTTGATGGCTACCAGCCTGTGCCCATGGGCTCAACCTCCAAGATCATCCGCTACGACCCGGTGTCCCCTTCCTCCAGCCGGCTCGGCAGCCACAGGAACGCGCCTCCGCCCGCACCCAAGAAGCACACACTAGAGCTCTACTCATCCGGCGACATGCCTCTGGGGCTCACATTCATGCATCGCAAGTTCGACAACGCCATGGTGGCGTTCCTGGAACTGGTCCGGCAGCTCGGTGCGTTTGTTGAGAAACAGAATGCCAGTGGCGGTCTCAGTGATCAAGCCCTGATACTGCCGTACAAGATTGAGGGCGACAAGATCGAGGACGTCAGCATCAAGCTGGGCCTGGCTCAGGATGACAGTTGGACCAGGGCTTGCAAATTGGCCTTGACGTGTTGCAAATTCCTGCTGGCTTGCACGAGCAACTTCAGCGCGGAGAGGAGCCCTGCCGGCCGGAATGGAAGGGGGAACAGCGGGGGCACGGCCTGAACCACAGGGCAAGTCGCTTCAGACATAAGCTGGCGCTGTCGGAGTCACGGGCGGTCTCGTCAGTTATTGTATTTTTTTTTGTGCTGGCGCTGGCGGGATGAATTACACCATGCGCCATTCTGGATGGAATGCGAATATTGTATAAGGCGCCATGGCACTTGAGGACTATCGGCACGGACTGACGGCGTTGGGGTGAGGGCATTGGGACTGGCATTGGCATTGGCATTGGGCCCAGCCGACGCATCCTTTTTTTCCCCCGTTCTTTTTGGGGGACGTTGGGATGACTGGTATTACGTGGTAAACAGACATGATTTGCCGGGAGGGGAGATGCAAGGGGGGGATGAGGCGCAAGATGACCAGGCGATATTGAAGATATGAACACAATTTGTGGCATCGAGCGGGATCGAAGCTGTATCGTATCGGTTGGTGGCAGATAGGTATTGGGCGTCAGGGGGCCGGTGACATTACAAGGTAACCTCACCTGGGACGCGTAAATGCACAGAGCTGAGACGTCAGCGGCCATGCGTGGCCTGCAGGTGCCAGGGACTGATTCGTTCAGCGCTGCTAATGTTACTGTGGACATGACGGGACAGAGTCGGGAGCCCTGGCTATAGACCACCAGACCCACGCTCAGAGGTGCGGATGCGTCCATTTCCTCCCTGTAGCTTGCTCAGTGCCAGCGCTGAGAGTTGTTGCACTCTTGCTCGCCATCCTGTTGATTGCCAGCGCCAGCGCCACTGCCACTGCCACTGCCCGTCGCCGTCACCATCGCCGCCGCCGCCGTCGTCGCCCGCGCTGGACCAAGAATGGCGCGGATTGGCCACGTCAAGTTGGAGAGGCGGCTTGCCTGGCTCCTGGCGTCCATGACTGCAAGCATCATCTGCTTCGTGGTCTATACCTACCACGGCGGCGGTTCATATCTCAGCTGGGGTGGCAATCCACAGGATAGCACTAGCCCTGAGACGGCTGTGAGCCCCGGGAGCCCCGAGAGCCCCAACAGCCCCAACAGCCCGCCCAGCCGGGGCCAGCCCAGCCAAGCAGGAGCCGCTCGCCTGCCGGCATGGGTCGAGACACCAAAGGTCTTCGACGTCGCCCAGATCCCAGACTACGTGCCGCCGCCTTTCTCGCTGGGCACGCCCATTGAGCTTTACCCGCAGCTCGCACAGGCCGTGGACAGGTTTCTCTCAAGGCCCGTCCTCACACATGAGCAGGCCTCGCACCAGAACCAGGCCGCCTGCCCCACGGAGCAGGCCAACGCCCAGGTCAACGCCGACCAGCTCGAAAACGACCGCCAGAAATGGCTCGCTGTCGGCCCCGACACCATCGAACGCATGCGCAGGGGCGCCCTGGACTATCTCGAGCAGCACACCGCCGCCGAGGGAGAGGCTGCCCTCGTGGGGCCCGGCCTCCGACTGGACGGGACCCCCGTTCGGCAGGGCTCGCGTGGTATCGTGTTTGCCGCCGGCAACCATAGGACCGTAGACAGGGCCATAGGGTGCATCAAGGAGCTCCAGAAGCTTGGGTGGCACCGTGGCGACATAGAGGTCTTTCACTTTGAGGATGAGCTGACGGACGAGGGCCAAAAACAGCAGCTGAGAGACCTCGGGGCTACTCCCCACGCGGTACGTGCAGCCCAGCCCCCCACCCCCGGGGGCGGCCCTGGCCCTCCTTGCTCACGATGCTCGCGATGCTCAACCTGCTCAACATGCTCACATCAACCTCAGGTCTCCACCAAGAAAGCCCCCGGCCGGTGGAAGAACTTTGAGCTCAAGGCCGAGGCCATCCTGCGCAGCTCCTTTGACGAGGTGCTCTATCTGGATTCAGACAACTACCCCTTGTCTCACGTAGGCGCGCTCTTCGATTCGCCCCTCTTTTCCGAAAGAGGCGGGCGGGCTGTCTTCTGGCCTGACCTGAATCGTGACCACCCAGACAATGCCATTCACCGTTTGCTCGGTATTCCTTGCCATGATGCGTGGGAGCTTGATAGTGGCCAGATTTTGATCTCAAAGTCCGGCAATGATGGGCTGAACCTTGCTGCCTTATACCTGGCTCAGTACATGGCCGAGGAGGGCGATTTCTGGTTCAGTGGCGGTGATAAGGATACCTTGTAGGTCTTTGAACCTCAGATGAGAAGCCACAGCCCTCTCATCCTGCTTATTGGAATTGCCGTACTGAGATCCTCATACAGTCGCTATGCCTTCCTGGCCCTGAGTTTGACCTACACACCGGCTCCGCGCTGGCTTTCACTGCTGGGCAACCGCGATCCCAGGGGCGACTTTTGCGGTGCTGCTATGCTTCAATATGGCCTTGATCCGCCCAGAGACGGGCATGCTGATCCGGCCGACCCGTCGCATCCGGAACCGCTGTTCGTGCACGCCAACTTGCTCAAGCACATGAGTGGGGTGCGTCCCGGTGACGTGTTCCCCCTGTTCAGGCGTCTAGTCCCAGGCCAGGACGATGTTCGCGCCGACTATAACCCAGCCACGGCCCTTCATAGTGTCGCCGGCGGCGGGACCTCCGTAGTGGGAAGGGGCCTGTGTAGCGACATTGTTGCATTCCGAGACGGGGCTGACATAGAAACGGGTGATACCAGAGCGGTCTTTGGAGGTATGATGAAGGATTTTGAGGAGCAATTCTTCAGTTATGGCGCCCTTCCCGGTCTCTGGCGCTAGCCTTGTACGCGGCTGGAAGACAGCATGTCCCACTAACAAGCCGAGCATATCAATGTCGTCTCTGAGAGACGTGCCAATCGCAACCAAGGAATGCGGGTCCACGACAGGACAGACACTCACTCCGAATGCGCCTTCGCAGACACTTGAGACATGTGCACATTCCCAGAAGTGGATACGAGACCCAAGTGCTCCGTAACTCCAGTCTCTTGCGACAACGAGATTCAAGTCTTGGTTGCCCGATCATGAGACAGCGCTGGGCCAGTGTCGACCAACACAGACAGGTCTCACAGCTGACAGAGGCTGCTACTTGGCCGGAACTCTACTGCTCATAAAGTACTTTCTGCCACTTTCTCGCTCATCGAGGAAGGCATAACACTAGCTTCCAAGGAGGGGCGCACCTGCGCAAAAGGAGAAGAGACCCTAGCCTTCGTCGCTATCTTCCCAAGAATACAAGAGCAACCCCCCCTTCCCTTCACAAAAAGCGACCTAGCAACCAAACTAAACACGACCACTCCCACGGACATAGAAATGCTCAACATCGAGAGTGACTAGGGACAGGACTGGCTGGGGGAGGGGGGGTAGGAGGCCTTGCCCGAAGGCCGGTTGGATCGCGGAGCCGGTTAGCCAGAGAGAGGCTCTTGATAGGCGAAGATGGAGGTGTGGCAGGCGTGGTGAGGGCAGCGTGAGGAGCGCCGGCGGAGGGCGGAAGACGTTGCGGCGTCGCTATCGACCGTACATGAGGTGGTGGGCCAAAGAGAGGTGGCAGTGGTAGCGCCGGCATCGAGGCCCGGCCGGCGAAGACGACGGTGTTATGAGGGGAGTGGGTCAGGGCTCTGGCAGGCGCAGACAAGTCGCCAAAGGCTGACAGAGATGTCGTCCGTGAAGGAGGCTGGCCCGGGGCCAGCAAGCCCCACTCCCACCTGCAGGAGAATCTCAAGTTAGCGGTCTTGTCGTGGGGCGTGGATGTGGAATATCTGGACTTGGGGTGCGGCGTACCAACGCAGCGGCTTTGGGGGAGGCACAAGCCAATGCGGATATGAGCGGGCAAGCTCGTGCGCACATTTGCACTCGTTGTGGAACTGGTGCTGGCGCAGAGGAAGGCCGTGCCGCAGCGTCCTCATTGTTTCAAGGGCCGCGTCGAAGTTCTGGTACATCTGCTTGTAGTTGGGCAAAGTTGGCTCGTGCCGCACCTTATGCTTCCTCCCTAGGGCCTGGTCAAGCTCCAGCTTCAGGCTCTCATTCTCGTGGTTCAAGACCTTCAGCCTGCGCTTGTTTTCCTCAAGCTGCACCGAGAGGACTGCGATGGAGCACTCCAGCCGGTGGAGCTCGTGGTCCTGGGAGAACCACCAACGGACGATGGCATAGGAGGATGGCGCCGTCGGAGTCGGATGTGGAGGAATGAACATTCCAGGTATAACTGGATGAACTGAGAGACTCCCTGGTCAGTTGCGGCCACGGTTGAAGGCGATAGAGAATGGTCCAAGAATGACAACTGGTTGGTGTCTCTTTGTCCCTCTCGATGCGATTCGCAAATGCAGCCTTCGGGGTCTGTAGCGGAATGTCTGAACTTACTTTCGTACCGGCGCGTGCTGGAACGGGGCGTGTAGTATTTGACCTTTCCCATTACTGTGCCACTGTCAGGAGCCATAATTCATATGCTGGGAAAGGCACCGCTGAGGCAACATGATGAAACCCAAGAGGTTAAACTCCAAGCCTCATGTCTCAAGGTGGGAGTTCAAATGGAGCACTGAAAGGAAGAAGCAAACTGACTAAAGTCCTCTGCATCGCAGATCTCGTCGAGGATCCGGCCATTGTCCCAGTTTTGCATCTTGACATCTTCTCCAGCGTTGATGAGCCTAGCTCTCATGTTGAGCTCTCGAAAGCCCGCATTCCTAACTTTCCGCAGGAACTCATCCTGCAGGCGGCAGTCGATCCACCTTTTGACAGGCACGCGCTCTGCGATGGACTGGCAAAGCCCGCAGATTGCGCACCAACAGAGCACTAGGGCGGCAGCACCGGTGCCGTAGATGATGGCCGCACAGGCGTAGTAGATGAGCGTGCAAGCGATGCGAAAGCTGGCGCTGAGGATGCCAATAAGGTGGCGAAGCAGTTCCATGGTCTTGCCTAGCATTCTGGACGACAGCTGCCTGTTTTTGATAGGAGATGGGGTTGCTGTGTTGTTCAAGGTCCACAGGAAGTGAAGTGCGCCGCAAGCAGGCAGGATATTAAAAGAAAGGTTGGTGGCACAGTGGAAAGGCAATTAATTGGGTGTGAGACGCTTCGGACAGGACGTAAAGAGACTGAACCGTTTGTTCTTTTCACGTGAAGCCTGGTATGAGGTCTCGCGATAACTGGGGGCAAAAAAAGGAGGAGGCTCAATCAAATCGGGAAGATGTCGACCTCGAGTAGCTGACAAGCCTTGAGAGCCTTTATCACTTTACACCTCAGGAATTTACATTGTCGAAGATGTCACAATTGAGACAATTAGCACAAGCGGTCGACCGGCGGAAGGAGGGCAACCAGAAGGTGTCCCCAGGTTCAGACAGAATGAGGCTTTCATTTAACTCCATAATGCGGACAATACAAATTATTTCAGCTGATACCTGGGTACCCTCTTGGAACTGGCAGCACTGCACTGCACCAACTGTGTGGGGATGCTACAAACAATCCTTTCCTGCCATTGTTCACTTCTTCCCTCGGGCTAGCAGCCTTGTGTGCAAGTCTGAGACGACATTGACCCATGTTTCATTTTCCTCCTCCCCCGAACAATTAACACGATGGCCCATTCGGCTTGACAAGAAGTCTGCCATTTTGCCCGCATTGAATTGCTCGCCATAGACAACAACTACCTGAGCTGAAACAAGGAACTCGAGGCTATCGCCAGCGACCGAGCTTTGAACGACCAAGTTTACATCAACTTTGGTCTGAAGTGGGGTCAGAAGTAAGGTCGAGGTAATGGAGATTGAGGAGTCCGAGGTGCGAGCTGCTGACGTTGGGAAAGCGAGGTTGAGCTGGTAAATCTGGTTGCTCAGTGCGTTTGCGCGGTCCCAAGCACGGCCAACTACTCCTAGCATGGAGCTCACTTTCGTTTTGGACTGAGGGAGGCAGCGGAGATGGTCGCGAACGCGCTGAAGACAAAACTCCTTGTCTGGTGTAAGCGGCTCAGGGTTTCGAGTCCTGTTCGCTGCGATGTACCAGACATCGATGCGAGAGTTCTGCTGCCCCGGCTTGAACGACGTGGTGTCGAACACAAGCTCAATCTCCTGGCGGTAGGCTACCGATACACTAGTCCCTGCCACTCCTGTGATTGCCCAGCCGTGTCGTTTCTCAATTTCGTCGACCTTGGCTTTGAGGGCGCTGATTTCGGCAGAGCTCCAGCCACGGCATTCCTCTCTGGCCCTTTCGGCTTCCTTGACATCTGCATTATACCGTTGTTTCTGGTCCACGAGCTGGTCGACCATTTGCTCGCTAGCTTTGAGTTGTTCTCGAAGCTGTGCGATCTCCTCGGTTTTGAGCTCGATGTCATCTTCCACGGAAGCGAGGTCTGCACGGGCGGATTCGAGTTCCTGAGGGTCACAGTCTTCCAGCTCGCTGGCAACAGCATCGAGATCCTCATACTCTCTGGTCAGTGTGTCTAGCTGCTTCACCATCGCAGGCAAGACGGAAGACAGGAGCTTCTGCTGCTTGTCAAGAAGCTGCTCATCAGCTACCATGCCTTCCGCAATCTTGACCAGGCCCTCCCTGAGACCATCTTGCAATTTCATTCTCCAGTCATACCACATGGCCTTGCTGAGTAGCCGCGCGTTGGTCTTGACGTTCTTGAACTGGTTATCCATGAGATTCTTGAACTCTGGCGAGGCTGTGATATACTCGCGGAACAGTGGTGGGTTTTCCTGGAATGTTTCTGTTTCGATCTCGCGAACAATTTTTCGGCCTTCTGAGATGTACTTCTTCAACTCTCGACAGCAATGCTGGAACAACTCGAGCATCGGCACAGTACAAGCACTTGCAACCACGCAATTTTCCAGAGAAAGGCTGTCTTTGTCTCCGGAGATGCTGCTCTTGCGAGCTGACGGCAGGATGGTGTGTCGTCGCTTCGTGGTCGTCAGCTCCATGAATCGTATGCTGGTCAAATTTAGGAAGTCCTGCAAGTGGATCTTGTCTCCGTCTCCATCTGGCGGTTGCAGCTCCGCAAGGTCTGCCAGGGGAGTAGCATGGAAGGTAAACGTGGCAGTCGGCAGATCATTCTCTACATCCTTGAACCGCCCTTGTTGTTGAGGAGTTGTCGCTTTCGATTCTGGCGGCGCCGTTGTCGGTGTGAATGTCTCATCCTCCATGTCGCCTGGCACTCGATTAGGTGGAAACGTAGGCCGAGATCCGGTCGTCTCGGCTTTGGACGGCGGCTGTTGTAGTTTGATGTTCTTCACTGGGCTTCCCTGGTGTCCCCTAAGCCTCTTGATGCCATCTTGCACTTCGGCATCGCTATCATCTTCCAACTCAGAAGGGCGTTTCCCCAAGAGACCCTTTGCGCTGCCAACGTGCAGGCTCTTCCGGCCTCTCACGGGATTCTTCTTTGGAGACAGGCCCTGAATCATCTCCTTCAAGCTAGACGTGACATCATCGACTTCTTTCTCAAGGATACGTCGGCCGCTTTCACGGTCCTGCTCGTCGCGGCGCTCCCTGTCAATTTCCTCTTCCATAATCCTGGGATCATCAAATGCCACGACCTTGCCATGTTGCGGAAGCTGTATCGGACTAAATGTGGCAGCTGTATCTCCGATTGAACTACGTCGGCCCAAAAGCTCAGTGACACGTGGTGACCCAATCCCGCTTCTGTCCACTCCCACGCCCGACAGCTTTGGTCTCTGCGGTGTCAAAACCACCAGGGGTGTTCTTGAACCAGTTGTGGCATCCCGCTGGAATAGGCTGCTGGATGGCCTGGCAGGCGATTTGGACAATGGCGTGGACTTTGTGAGAGGTTCTAGATTCCTCGACGGCCGGCCTGGACTCTTAGACGTCGGTGTGCGGCTGCTACTTCGTGCAGGACTACGTGATGATGCCGGCGATGTGGGCCCTTGCGAGCGCGTCTTGCGTTGTGATGCGGGACTGGCACTTTTAGGGGGAGACCTTGGCGCGGCAGGGAACAGGAGTCCATTACTTCGTCCCTGTTTTTTGCCGCTCAGAACAGACAGATTGGGTATGTCTGCTGCCGCGGCCAGTACTGATGACTGCTTTGGTTGAGACCCCATGGCGGTGAGATCGGGTGTCGTGGCCGTCTCGGGTTGATCGGCCTCTTGCTCCATGAGTTTCTTTGCAGCTGATCTTTCTGCTGGAGATACAGGTTTAGCGATCACCCCAACAGCTGCAGTCAGCTCCATAGCTGTGGCCGTGTCATCCTCGGCGTCGGCGTCCAAGCCAATCCTTGCGTGTTCCGAGGAAAGAATGCAGCCGATTCCTTTCGTATCATCCAGGGTCGTTTCCGTCGATCCGTCACCACCGTCGACAACGTCTGCTGGGTCCTTGACAGGCGAGGAACTCAAATGCATAGACTGTCTCAGCTGCTTGTTCTTAGCACCCAGCACACGCCCCATGACGGTTGTGAGCTCCATCGACATCTCCTCGTCGCTCGGAACATCTTGGTCATCATCGGATGGCGGAGGCTGCTGTATGCCACCCACGGCTATGGTAAAATCCATGGTTTGTTCATCCTGAGCCGACGCGTGATCTTGTGTCGGAAGCTGCAGCTGCGGAAGAATGCCACCGTACACGTTGGTAACATCCATTGACGTATCCTCCTGGCCTGCTTGATCTGGTGATGACGGAATAGTTTGTTCGATTATGCCACCCATAGCATTAGTAATGTCCATATCCATGTCCATATACTTTTCCGTGCTTTCATTGACATCCGACTTGAGAGGGCTTGACTTGAGAGGGCTTGACTTGAGAGGACTCGACTTGAGAGGACTCGACTTGAGAGGACTCGACTTGAGAGGACTTGACGGAATTTCTTCCTCGGATGGGGGATCCTCGGCAACTATAGCAGCCTCGCGCTGCTCTCTTGCTTTTCTGCCCCAGCCTTTGAAGCCCGAAATGACCTCCTCGTCCTCATCAGGCTCTCGTGCTTGATTGACTGCTCGCCGAGCAGCCTCTCTTAGTGCACCGTCCAGGCTCGAGGCTGTGTTGTCGGCTTCATCACCGTACCTCGTCGATGCTAGAGACGCAGAAGTCATCTCTTCTGCCTCCATCGTCATCATCGTCCCGTCGCTGTCGGAGTCACTTTCCGAGCCCGATGCCTCCGTTTGGACCTCTGCAACATCGTCGCCCTCATCCGAGTCTGAGTCATAGATAGTGGACGCGATCGTGTTGTCATCCTGAGCGTTAAACCCGTTCCCAGAAGCCAGGCTCGAGTGGACCCTCTCATTCCTTTGATGAAGGTGCCGCTGGTCCTCTGGAGACTCTGCTACCGTGTCCTCGACCTGCTCGGGTGGCGTAGAAGGTGTGTCCGATGCGTCTGGGTCTGATTCGTCTGCTTGGGGCGCACCTCTCCGGGGCGCAGCGGTTGATGACGCCCTGCGGGTAGAGTCCGTGGACGCAGTAGAATCTTGCATGTATTCCACTTCATGAAAGGTATGTAGGGTGGCCTCGGCGGCGAACGAAACTCGACGATTTGCAAGAGACTTCCGGCGCGCCTCTCTTCTGTCCTTGATTTCTTTTTCCAGGGCTGCCCTCTCGCGCTCCTCGCGCTCCCGTGCTGCGGCCTGCTGTTCCTCTTCGGTCCGCAACGCAACTTTGGTACCCGAAGAGCCGAGATCATCGCCGTTCAGCAGGTTCGGTTGGTTCTCGGCATCGAGTGCGCCTGGTGCGTAAGAGTGTCTTGGTCTGTAGCCTGGTATCTCGGCTAGAGGCATGGTGGGCTTGAGGATAGACCGGGGTAGTGGGCGGGCGGGACCTGCCAGTGACTATGGCCATGTCAGAAGCCGTTAACAAAATGGACGATATATGAGAGTGCTACCACTCGACGGTTCCCAGAACCTGCCTTGAGAGCGTCTAGACCTCCGGGCCCCAAGCTCTTGCTGCGCGACTTTGACTTCTTCCTGTTGTCCGCCAGCGTGGTGCCGGCGCCGAGATCCACCGTCGCATTGTCCCGTTCCACGGCACTGATCGATTTGCGCGTGGCCCGGCGCGTGGCCGATAATGTAGTATCACCGCCCATGACTGTTCTTTAAGATTTATGACCGAGAAGACGTGTCAGTAAAGCGAAAGCAAGATTATGTGGTCATAGTGTCGCGGTGTTGCGTTGGTATGGCGGTTGTGGTGTTTGTTGGTTGCTCGGTCGGTTGCTACATGGAGCCGATAACTATGTAAACAAGTCGCCTAGGCGCGTTCTTGGTCGACAGGGGATTGAGCAGACGCGCAGGTTGGGGGGGGGTGGTAAAAGCGGCAGAGCGGCCGCTACGAAGGGGGTGGGGGCCCAAGGGCGGAGGGGCGGGCGTGGTACTCCGTACGTGTTAGTGGTCCGGACAAGGACCCACACCGTCCCATACTAGGCTGAACTCTGCCCCATCGACTCTGACTGCATCAGCGCAGTACAGACGGCGCAGGTTTTTCCGTTCCGGCGCGAGGCAAAGCACTGATTTTTGCCAACCAAAAAAACAGCGCCCCACTCTGGAGACTCACCCATCAATCTGCCAGCAGCTGTCGGTCAATTTGTGAGTGTCTCCTGCCTCTCCAGCATTGCGCATCTCGGGTTCTTTATGGATTTGTGACGCTTCGTCCCAACGGTCAATCGAAATCGGTGAACTAACCCCAGCCCTCTGTCGATAGAATCGCGACGTTGCCAAACCAACGACTCTCGACAAGAAATAAGCGTGACCGGCAAATCCATCCGCAACCATGGCCACCGAGCTGACCGTCCAGTCGGAGCGTGCTTTCCAGAAGCAGCCTCACATCTCTCTTGTCACCAAGAGCAAGACCAAGCGTCCCGGCAAGGGTGGTGTGAGTGACCCCGGCACATTCGTTGCCCGGCATAGTGTTGAGGGACCGCATCGAAAGCTGACGATAACCGACAGCGCCGATGGTACAAGGATGTCGGTCTGGGCTTCCGTACCCCCAAGACTGCCATTGAGGGCCAGTACATCGGTACGTGAAATAAACAACCGGGGACGATCTTGGCCGATGGATTCTTTGGAGCCCTGCCGTCTACAGACATGGTTCGCGAGCAGCCTGCCTCCTGAAGGGCTGGACGGAGAGCGGAGAGAGTGGTCGGGAGAGTGGTCGGGGGCGCATGGGGGTTCGAATATTTGCTGACAACAATTACTTGTACAGACAAGAAGTGCCCCTTCACTGGTCTCGTCTCCATCCGTGGTCGTATCCTGACGGGCACTGTTGTGTCCACCAAGATGCACCGGACCATCATCATTCGCCGCGAATACCTCCACTTCATCCCCAAGTACGCCCGTTACGAGAAGCGACACAAGAACCTCGCCGCCCATGTCTCCCCTGCCTTCCGTGTGGAGGAGGGTGACCAGGTCACCGTTGGACAGTGCCGGCCTCTGAGCAAGACTGTAGGTCACAGCATGAAAAGCCCGGGCTTAGGAAAGCATACAAGACTGACATATCTCACCTTTCAGGTCCGATTCAACGTTCTCCGTGTGCTGCCCCGCACCGGCAAGGCCGTCAAGAAGTTCTCCAAGTTCTAAAAAGGGTCGAATGAGTGGGATCTCCTTTGGCATTTCTGGCGTCGCTTGCTTGATGGTTTTTACAAAGAAATGGGCGGCGGATCAAGGGGCGAACTGCAAAAGGACACGAGGATGCCTTTAGTGCAGTTTGGAATGAAAACGAAATCGGCATTACCCAAGCCTCCTGACGACGAGCGGGCACACGAGACCATTGTGATATCGTCGACGAGCCGCGGGACGAGGTCTCCGTCAATGAAGAAAAAGGATCTCAAACACGAACGGGGTCCATCACTACGTGAATCGTCCGAGGACAGGATTCCGGCGACCTCGGTCACTGAACGGTGCTCAGGCCGAGCCTATCATGTTGGAATACCTGCGACATGGGCTTAGCCCACGCCTCCCCGAACGACTCAGACATATTATGAATGTAAAAATGCAGGATTGAGAGGCCGGTTCCATTCCTAAGCGCCACAATTCTAATCCGCCTGAGTCTCAGGTAACCTGCTCAGCGCCCTGGGTTGTGGCCCACTCAAACGCTGAGACATCAAAATGGCACGCGGAAACCAAATGATACGTATTCTCACTCTAGAGGTAGGAGAAACGACCCGATGCATCAAGTGCCTTGTTGAACTGCAGAGGAAGATGGATGCGCCCAAACCCTCAAACCGTAGTTGTGGCCGTAGTTTGGTCTCCATTTGCTGTGTCGCCCCGGCGTTGACTACTGTACCCGTTCAGCCCTTCGGCCCGTGATTGGTTCAGTGACCCACGGCCAAATTCATCCTTGGCGAGCTAGGACCGTATTAATTGGGCACGATTTTGCCGATTCGCTGCCGACATCTTTTCTCTCGAACGACAGTGCGGACCATGCATAACGCAGCTCCCTTGAAGCCTTAAGGTTCAACGAGCGAGATGGGTTGGCTCGACTCGCTTTGGGGAAGGAGGAGTGACGATCCGTTGCAAGACCTTGACCCCAAAGTCCGCGAATTCCTGCGCAAGGAAGTTCCTGTCAAGTACGACGGCAGCCAGCCGAAGCAGGATGGACGAGGTCAGCAGGCGATAGAGGGAGAACCGGGTCCAGCGGCCACATCCACCGATCAGACAGCAAGGCGCAATCCATCATCGAGCACAGTACCAAAAGAATCGCTTTACCAGGACGGTCGTTATGCGCACCTGTGGAAGACGTACAAGCCACTGGGCGAGATCGAGAGCGAGACCAAGTCAGACCACGAGAAGTTGCAGGATGTGCTAGATTCGTTCAAGAGCCGCAAGGCGGCGATCGGGCAGGCGGCCTTGGAGAACTGCTCCGAGGAGCAGCTAGACTGGAACAACTGCATGAAGAGCGGGTCACTGAGGGCACGCATGACCATGTGCAGCGACGAAGTGCGGAAGTTTGAGAGATGCTACAACATGCAGTCGGTAAGCTGCTTGCTCCCAGGGCGTGTTGGATGGCCAGAAAGCTAACAAGGCTTGTGACAGAGACTCCTAAAGGCCCTCGGCTACATCAATGCGGTTGATCGCTCTCCTGAGATGGACGAGAGAATACAAATGCACGCGGACAAGCTCTACCACCAGATGCTTGAGCAAGAGGCTGCCATCGAGAAGGCCAAGGCGGAAGGCCTGCCGGAGCCCAAATTCGAGCCTTTTGTGCCCAAGGTCAGCGATGACCGCGTCGCGAATATGAGCGAGGAGGCGAAGAAGAGGTACCAAGACGCCCTGGCAAAGGTGGACGAGAAGGAGCGGGAGGCTGAGGCGGCTGCCATACAGGCCGAGCTGAGGTCCAAGGAGGCCATGGTGGGAAAGGTGAAGGAACTGTGGAAGGAGCAGGAGGTGGAGAGGCAGGCCCGCAAGGCGAGGGGCGAAGAAACCTTCAAGGACAAGGTGGCGGCAGTCTTCGGCACTCCTAACTCAACATCGGATAAGAAGAACTAAGACGGCGGAGGTCTGATTCGAATCTGGCCGCTGCACCGCGGCTTCGAGAGCATATCGTGGTGCTTGGTTGCATGTGATGCCAACCACAACCACGGAAGAGGGCAGAGCGCTGTAATACACCGGGCCAAATCCATCCTTGGATGGTGTCCCCTTTCCCAGATAAACCACTCCCTCTTGTCTGATCACTGCCGTTACTGTCACATCTGCAGGACACAGCGCCATTATCGACTAAATAGAACCAATACGACTCCCTAATCAAGTGTCTGGGTCCTTTCACTCTCGCCATCTCACACACCACGGTCCTTTGGCGTATGAGGGCTCGACGACCTTGCCGTTCATGACGGCCTCGCATTTCCTTCTATCCCCCCCTTCCCCAAGGACAAGTCCGAACACGACTGCACGTCTTGCCGCACACCTGACCATCTCTCGCTGACGCGCTTTCTTCTGGCCTTGCTTCCGCTTCTCCAGCATCTCATCCGTCTCGTCAATTCTTTCCGCGCGACCCTTCTCGCCCCCTACGCTGCCGTTGACTTCCGACGTGGACTGTGGCGGCCTAATACGCGTTCCACTCCGGACAGACATGCGAGCCAGAACGTCTCCGTCCACATGGGGTGCTCCGTTTTTCAATGGGTCTGTAATGGCTTCATGGTTTTCGACCATTTCTTGAGGCTGTGATGATATCAAGCAGGATGTCGAACCCGCAGCATTGGAGCCCTCACCATCGCCCTCGCTCTTGTGGTTGTCTTCTGGGCCAGAGTTTGCCGTGCCGTCTCTGCTGTTACCAGGCCCAAAGACAAACCTCTCGACATCGTCGCACGATATCAGCAACCTCTGGTCGCCCTTTGCTCGCTTTCCCCCAGATCCTTTCTTTGACTTCTGTGTTTGCTGTTTGGAGCCCTCGCCGAGTGATGATTGCTTCTCCTCGCCTTGCACTGCAGCTTTAAGGGTCAGCCATCAAAGAAATCAAAATAGCACTTCCGTCCAAGATTTGTGAGGGAAGGGTGTCCTATGTTGTCATGGCGGATGCCAAAGCCAGCAGCAGCTTGACAGCTGCTTTGATGTCTTGATCCTCACAGTTTCTTCTTGACAGGGCTAAGGTGATAAATGAAAGCTGCTTACGAAACCGTAAGAGGACACCCTCGATCTCACGGTCAACCTTTCCCGGCTTCCGGCTCCGGCAGCTTGTCGAGCAGTATTTGACCGGGGTCTTGTTGCATGTGTCCTCCTTTGCCGAGGGCTGCGCCTTTCGCCGCGAGTTGATCACGCGACCGCATGAGTGACAGTAGGGCGTGGTCTCGCCACCGGGGAGCAGATAGAAAGGCGCCGGAACTGACTGATGCTTTGACGGCCTTGACCAGCTGTCCATCCAGCTCATGATGGCAAAAGTGTGCTTGGGTATGTTGATGGGGCTGGCAAGGGTCGCGAGCGGGGGGAAGGCGAGACAAGCTCCTTCAAAATGAGAGATGGGTCTGGTCTGAATCTGTTTGCTGGCAATGTCAAGGAGTCTTAACATTTTCAGCCTGTGTACGGTAACCATTGGGGCTCTCGGTGGTGCGATTCATGGAGATTGTCTGGGACTTGATGGCTAGTATAGGCGTAAAGGCATATAAGATATGTATGATATCATCTTCATCACGCTAACCTGCCACAGAGGTATCAAACGACGCAACCAACCTACATCCTCTACAGAGACTTCTCAGAAGCTGGAACTGTGCAACACAGATGGAGACATCTGTGCCCCGTATGTTACATGCCCTGTATGTTTCGAAATGAGAAAGGTTGTAGAAGGGAGTTGAGTCCCGTCGCCATCTCCCGGCTTTCCCCTGATGCAAATACTCACAAGCTGGCTAGTGCAATGAATGAACAGTCCCCAGTTATCGTGACCTCAAATCATAAGACGAGTAACGAGAAAAACAACCAGAATACCCTGCTCATTGCCGTTGCTCCATTTTCAGGTTTTCTGAGGGTCGGACGTAGTAATCCTTTCCAATGGATAGAGCGGCCCATGTCGTTTTGACATAGAAGTGCGTTAAGTCATCTCTGCGTGTCCATACGCTGGTGAAAGGTTCCATGCATCTCCTCAGAACCATCTCAGCAACTTCACACGGAGGAAGCGGAAGTGGAGGACGCTGCACGGGCTGAGGTCTGGGGCAATACCTAAGATGACGTGCAGATGGTGGGTTTTCTCTGAACACGATGGCACGCTCCCGAGGCAGTCGCCAAGTAGCCGTGAGCATCTGGCTTGCTGCTGCAATGAGTATCGACAGGGGCTATCGAGGAGTGCGTTATCCACATGTACCCTCAGTCCCGCGTGGCAGGAAGCTTGCTTACAGGACGTTGTGCCGGTGCGCTCTCGATGGCTCGGATGCAAGGGTAAAGATGCGCACGTCAGGACTGAGGACTGCGAAACAACGAGACAGAAAGCGCGTTTTTGAGAATTGCCGGGGCGCAGATATTTGCCTGGTCAAGCTCTTTGCACGGATGGTTATGGGTTGCAGGAGAATCAAACGAGCATTTGCTGGAAGCTAATGTCAATTTGCACGTTTCGGTTGACGGTTGAAGACCAATTGAGTGGCTTATGATTTTACTCTCTCAATGTGGCCACCCTTCGGACGCAGAAAGAGAACTGTGTATGTCGAGGGAACCACGGCAGTTTCAGATATGGTTGATACCGATCTGGCTGTGGTATCAGGCGAGCCTTAATTCAAATAATAGAATCGAGGCGTTTCTGACGCTGCAATGTGCCCTTTGAAGTCAAGTCTATTGAACCGCAGAGGAAAAGAATGGACCCACGCCCCCCTTGTTGGTTGGGCCCTCGCGTAATGCTTTTCTGGTTTCAACACTCTCCTAGACATATGTTGTGGCCTGTCAAGACCTACTGTCCGTGGTAGAGCGGCCGCAACACCTTGACGAATGCTTTTGTCTGCATCGGAACTGTTCTGTGGCTACGACCCAGTCCGTGAGGCAATAGCAACGAATGAGTGGGTTAATGATCGGCTGTCTCCGCCATTTGCTTCAGTCGGCCACCGAGTGCCTCATGAGGATCATCAGCAACCACTCTGGAATATGAGCGCCTTATAACGCTGCAACAGCACGCTCCAAAAATGCATTGAAACCCTTGAGACGCCTCAGATTGGCACCTCCAGGGAGATGGCCGCATGCCTCTTCCCTGACTCTCTCTATGAGCAACTCGAGGTTCGCAAGATCTGCCACTTTCTGGCCTTTGGCTGAAAGCTCGGGCGCAGCCCTGCCCTGCTCGATCGCGAGATCAACGTCGTGCATTGCCGCTGATAGCCTGATGTTGTGCTGTTCACCACATTAGCGGGACGTTATCAGGGGAAGAACCGAGAATAAACAGAGAAATGTGAGACATACCAAGGCTTCTTTCCCGTCCTCTTCATGCTTCATCCTGACGGCGTCCATGCGGAGGGCGACCTGCTCCCTCTCAGCTCTTATTTGGATGATCCTATCCCGCAAATGTAGCTTGCTCTTTTGTGCCTCACGGACACGCTTCCTCAGCGCATATAGGGCATCGAGCGCGATGGTTTGTTCCAGGAAACGGGTCCGCATCTCCTCTTGGAAAGCCTCCAAGGCTCTGAGCTTTACCCGAAGCTCCTTCTTCGTAGCAACGTCCTGTGCTTGGTCGAAGGTGTCCTGCAATTTGTGGTGACCACTGTTGATAAGTTCCTCGCACACTTGAGCCAGGACATCCACAGCGTTGACGCCACTACGACTTGCGAAGGGTATCTCTGTATTAAGAATATCCTCCGCCTCAGGGTCGTCTTCGTCCAGACGCCCTGGTTTCGTGAATCGCTGGATCTTCACAGATATAGGTTGTCCTGTGGCGTCTTGGCTCGTCATCACCCGCGTGGGTTTCTTCTTGTGCCGTTTCGCCCTCGGCGCTCTCGGCTGCTTTTGCCTTGCCGGCGACCTCTCTTTTGGTTTCGAACGCGGGATCGTGCGAGGGCGTTTCACACTTGGTTCCTCAGACACCAACCCAGGCGACATAAGTGCTTTGCTCCGCAGTGAGCGCTTTCTCCCGAGGTGACGCGCAGCTTCTGTGTCATCGACCGGCTGTGCGCCTTCAGAGCCCAGGTGGTCGGCTGCTGACATCTGACCGACGACGGTCTCGTCCACCTCTGCAGGGTTAGCCTCGGCTCGTGACAACAGTTGGCTGTTCGGCGCTGTTGCAAGACTAGCATCCTCCGCTGGTGCTAGCACGTCCGATAAGGGCGCCGTGACTTCGCCGTCGCTACTGGTAGACAGCCGCGAACTCCTCCGCAGGCTCGCACGACTTGACGGTGCCGAGACCGTCGTCGCTGCGATGCTCTTTCTTGACTTTCGCGTCAGAGGTGACGAGGATGGCATCATATCTTGGAGAGTATCGTAGTCGTCGGCGCGCAGAGCAGACTGCAATAGCGCGCTGGATGTCACGGTTTGGACGGGGCCAACTCTCCTCCGTTGGCCGCTGCCGGGCTGATCAGTCGGGCTTTCGCCGATCTCCTCAGGGTGCTGGGCTATGGAGAGGGGCGAGGAATGGCGCGCAGCTCGCAGCCGAGCCGCGGATCTACTGTCCCGCAGGCGGCTGGCCGAAGTGCGACTCGGAGGTGTGGGTTTTGGGAGGGTTTCGTGCTCGTCCGCCGCGGCAGGAGCATCCGCGAGGCCGCCATGGGCACTGTCGGTGGGAGACCGAGGAAGTCGTGGTGACCGCCGGGTCGCGGAACTTGACTGCCGCGGAAGCTGGGCTGGTGAATGTGATTGCGGGACCGGTGCGGCAGTGCTTTGAGGGTCCAGGCGCCGCCTCTTTGCTGACGTGTTTGGGCTGACATGCTGGGTTGCCGAGGGGATTGGCGTGGAACTTTCTGGCTCCGAGGGCAAGGCTGCACTTGCTTGGTTTGTGGGGTCAGGTTCGCGCTGTGGTTGATTTTGGGCGTCGGGTGCAGTGACGGGGATGGTGAATAGATCTCCGAAGTCTGCATTTTGGACCTGGTGACGTCTACATGGCAATCACTCAGTCTCTGGCTGTGGGATGCGATGCAGGGTCGAGAAGCACTTACGCAGCACCACGCATGCGCGACCGCATACGTTCCTCTCGAGCTGGTTCTCCCAATCAGACACATGTGCAACACAATATCACAACAGGACGCGCGCAGAGCAGACTCACTTAGATCCATGCTGCGCCAAATCTCACGACAGGAGACGACGATGGCGAATCAGGGGTGTCGCCATTTGGGCCGCGAGTGTGCCTGGTAGGTGAAGCGTGGCTCGCGAGGCTGGCGCACGTGGGGGTTTTGTGAATGTTAAAGCGTGCTTCACGTCGGTGTATACGCCCACAGAGGATGGGATGGGCTCAAGTGAGTGACGCGCCGACCGCGTCTCGCAAGTAATTTAGGTGATTTAGCCCCGGGGTCGATTTCTCAGGGTTTAACCCCTTCGCAACGCCCGACGCTTGCAAGGAGCAAGTGCCTCCGGCCAGTTCAGATTGCCCTGCGTCCGAGCTGACGCGGCCTTGGCGCTCGAAACAGGCCATTACCACCCCCCTTCACAGGCTCCCATGCGTCCGGGGCCACTACAAACCCCTACCTGCTTGCCTTTGCACTGACGGGGACAAGATGCCATGCGGCAAGTGGGAGTCTTCCGGCGCTGCGTCGTCATGCCCTCACTCGAAAGAAATGCCCTGCCTTCTGGCGTGCTCCTGATTTGCATGCACGAGGTGGAGGGACATACATACACATACGCGCACTGCCATAATCCCGGCAAACCCCCTCCCCTTCAAAGACCCCGACCCCGAACTGGGGCGGCATGAATATTTATCTCTATATAACCACCTACCGACCTCATGTAATGTCCTCGCCAAAGGTCGCGTGCCCTCTTTCCCTTCCTGTTCGCCCCACCTGAATCCACCGCCCGCTGAGGAAGAAGGATCCTTTTTTTAAGGAGGGTTGAGTTCACATGTCGCACTGTGTGACTCGTGACGGAACACCCCTCTCCCCTCCCCAAGAAATCCATCTTGCCGTCGTTTATTCTGGCCCCTCGGCGGGAACTGTGGGCACAGTTGACAGCCAGACCGTACGACGGTACCAGCTGTCGTCAGCCCGAGTACTCTCCGAGTCGCTCAACTGTCCGCAGCGACGGCGACCTCCACGGGCTCTCTCCCGTAGGTTAGGGGACCGGGCTTCTCATTCGCCACTCGACGACCCCTGATAAGGGATACACTGCCGCATACCCAACAATGCAGCTCACCAAGCCCCTGCTACTGTCTACGCTCGTCTTGGGGACATGCGCCATCCCCTCGGTCCGGGGAGATGCCGACTTCGCCCAGGTACGGACTAGGCTGCACAAAGACATGAGTGCCAGAGAATATGACCCCCCGGGGAAATATTTCCACGAGTCTCTCTTCCACCCTCACTACGACGGCCGATTCGCCGAGAAGGCCCTCCCCTACCACGAGCAGAAGGCGGCCCTGAAGAACCTCTTGCAGACCTACTTGGCCACCTTCGCGGACCTCGGCGTCGAGACGTGTAAGCATCACTTTTCGCCTGTTACGGATCCCCGTCTTTCATGTTTTGGAATGTTCTAGAATACACCACTTCAGGACCCGTAGCAGGACTAACATCACCACCAGGGCTGATGCACGGCTCGCTGCTCGGCTGGTGGTGGGGCAAGAAGATACTCCCGTGGGACACAGACGCCGATGTTCAGGTATCTGAGGCTGCCATTCACCTGCTGGCTAATTACTACAACATGAGTGTCTTCCACTACAGGACACCGCGCATCCCCGAGGGTCGGGACTATATGCTGGAGGTCAACCCAAACTATCTCAACCGGGAGCAGACAGACAAGCTTAACGTGATCGACGCCCGTTGGATCGATACCACAAGTGGGCTTTTTATTGATATCACGACTGTTCGCGTCAGTTCAAGCCTCCTCCTGTCACGTCCTCTCCTGTCTGTCATGTTCCGGAGCGCTGCACAATGCACCGCCCTCGGACCACTAGCAGGTGACTGACCAGCAGCAGTACAACACGACTCACCCTGAAGGCGGTGGTATCCTGTCATGCAAGGACGGCCATGAATTTAGGGTAGGCAAAGCCCCTACAACGGCATCTCACCATTTGCAGGCTAAACAGCTCATCAGGACACCTACCTCTACCCTCTGCGCACAACAACATTCGAGGGGTCTCCAGCCAAGATCCCGTTCATGTACCGGGAGATGCTCGAGTCTGAGTATGGCCCTCGCTCCCTCGTGAACACGGAGTTTGAGGGTAAGTCCGCTCCATACGGCCCATGTTGCTCGAGACTGACATGGCATGTTGTAGCCATAAATTTAGCGACGAAAAGATGGAATGGCTGCCTAACATGTTTGAGGGAGAGTTGTGACTATAGAGACACGTAAGAGCCGGCGTGCACGTACTATTGCGGCACTGGGTTTTGGACCCTGCTTGAACATCCTTCGGGACTTCTTTGCACGGCTGTCCTAGGATAGAGATCCGGATTCGATATAAAAGGAGGGAAGAGAGAAAGGAACTCTGGCAGGATTGTCATGTTGGTCTGCGTTTGGATGACAGGATGGGATTTGGAGTCTGCTGTATACTGTCAGGGTGGCGTTTGTTTTAACGCCTAGGAGCATATTGATACCCATCACAGACATCTTGGCGTTAGCTAGGCGTTAAATACTCGCAAGCGATGAATTGGGCTAGCCGGTCTGCGTGTGCAACTAAATGTATGCTCTGGATTGCGTATATGCGTACAAAAAGGTGCCCTACTGGACTGTGGGTGGAGGCAGGGTCTTGACTAAGAAAGAGTGGCCCTGGCCCGCAACGGGCTAGCAAGGATCGGGCGCGGCTAAGGTACTGGGTGACGTCCTCTGGTCCACAGCTGATACGTCCTCCAGGAGCTCCACGTAAGTTGCCCGGCCCTCCTGATCGCCTGGCAGCATTCATTGACTCTGTATACACAGCACCCCAAATTATCTGGCAGCCTGGCCAGACGTACGCAAGCAAGCAAGCAAGCTCAAAAGCCTTTTCTTCCGCAACCGGGCCCGAGTCTTCGAGGGCCCTCGTCTCCTCTCCAGAAAGCACAGAGCTCGCAGCTCACCAGAAGTCTCTTGTTGGACGGTCCATCGCGCCTTTAGCTGTGCGCTCCGAGCCCACCAATAGAGAGCAGCACAGCTACGACTTCGCGACGGCCCCGTCTGCATCGAAGGCACGTCTTCACCGAAGGCAGGGTCACACTTCGAGCAACGAGCTCCTGCTACGAGGGAACCAACCACCACCCCCCTTTCCTTTTGGTCTGCCTGAGCTGAGGGGACAATCCGCCAAAATGACGGCGTGGAACGTAAGAGATAACCCTGGGCACAGCAACTGTTGGCCACAGCACATCCCAGACTAAGTATTGCGCGCACAGCTCTTCCGCATCGCGGGAGACTTCTGCCACCTGGCGTCCAAGTTCATCCTCATGACCTCGATACATCGCAACCGAAGTGCCGAAGGTATGCGGGACCCCTGGTGCTTTTCTTCCGCTTGTGTGCCGCAGGCGGGCGCCCGAGCAAAGAGATGGCTGACCAGAGACCACCGACAGGTGTCTCCTTCATCACCCAAGTGCTCTACTGCGTGGTGTTCCTCGCCCGCTACACTGATCTGTTTGGCCGTGGCCAGTATGTGTACAATATAATATTCAAGATCTTCTACATCTTGTCATCATTTTACATCATCGGTCTGATGCAGTGGGTCTTCCCCCGGACCCGCGAGAAGGAGCTGGCCTGGAAGCTGGGCGCGGCGTGCTTTTTCGGCGCCTTGCTCCTGTCGCCCTTTACCATG
This sequence comes from Diaporthe ampelina, assembly GCA_023522825.1. Lineage (NCBI taxonomy): Eukaryota > Fungi > Ascomycota > Sordariomycetes > Diaporthales > Diaporthaceae > Diaporthe > Diaporthe ampelina. The sequence goes on from JAMFTM010000138.1 coordinate 131,953, forward strand.
TTGGTCTTCCAGGGCAAGGATGAGTGGAGCATGTTCTACGTGAGTTATTCGCAGTGCCCCGACGACCATAGCGCTTTGTTGACTGACCCATCCGCCCCGGTCACAGTGGCTCTGGAACCTCTCCTACATCCTCGAGTCCGTCTGCGTCCTCCCGCAGCTCCTTCTCCTCCGCCAGACCACCGTGCCCACCGTCATCGACAGCTACTACCTGCTCGCACTGGGACTGTACCGCGGGCTCTACGTTCTCAACTGGCTGGCTCGCGAGCTCGACATACAGGACATCAAGCCCAAGCCCGTGCAGATCATCTTCGGTCTCATCCAGACCGCCTTGTATGTCGACTTCGCGTGGGTATACTACACCCGCCAGCGTGTCAAGCTTCGCAGCGGAGGCGTCGTCGACGCCGACGACATGCGACGAAGCTGGCTGTTGCGCCGCATCTTCGGCAGGCACGTCGAAAGCTCGGGCGGGCGCGATGGGGATGATGACGAGGAGAGTGCGCCCGCTCTCGGTAACGGGCGTGGCCCGAAGCGGTCTGCTTGGGGCCGTCGGGGAATCTCAGTCAGTGCAGATGACGGTGTCCTCGACGCTGATGGTGGCCGGTTTAGCGAGGAGGAGCATGGCATCTTGGGCGCAGACGGCGAGTCGGTAGACCCAGATGCCAAAATGAAGGATCCCGACGAGCTTGCATTGGCACTGGATGACGAGGATGAGGAGGGTGGAGGCAGTTCTGGAAGCTCGAGGGTACCCGCTGATGTGAGAGGCGGGGACGAGTGGCGCGACTAACTAGATGATGAAACACCCTTTGACTGGCTTCAACTACAGCCTGACGGATGGTTGGGAGCGCGGCGCCGGTGTCCAAATGTTCTGGGGCATCTCTTCATGAATCAACTGCTTCATGACCTCACCAGGATCAATGTGATTGGTACAAGGTTCGTTACGAAATGTCAGGTCGGTTTTCTCAATCCTGTAACCTTGTGCAGTACCGCGGCTAGCAAGGAGTTCAGGCTTGAATCAAGTATTGAATTGCTCTTGTTTCTGAAGTCACCGAATCGAGCGCTGCTCGTGCCAATGATACGGCGGTGTAATAGGGAGGTCCGAGGGAATCAAGAGGGGGGTCACGAACACCACATGCTATCACTGTCCACCAGAGACCAGGCCGAATGCCTAAGCACTTATTCGTAATGGTTTCCTGGCTGGTGGTGACTGACGTGCGAGGGTTGAAGGCTGCATCACTGGGGTATCTGGCCAACGAGCCATGAAATGCTGAGCAATGACACGGCTGGACGCATCGAGACTCGGTGGCCAATACTTGAGTTAAGGGACAGCCACGGCTGCAGGGGTGCTATGCAATTATGGGGTGAGTAATTACATTTGAGAGTTTGTTGGCGTATAATCCATTCTCATCAAGAATTTTTACAACTCATCAGGATCGAGCGCTTCCCCTGCAGTAAGTTGCCACTTGCTAGGTCGGGTCCGTGTAGAAATTTCCCAGAATGCCCTCAATAACGCCAATCCACTACCCTGGGTCTCGACGGTCCGGCCACGACCGCGGTCGTTGAGGTCTTCTTTAGGAATAGGTGTGTCCGATCCCTTGACATACTGTATGCTATCGTGATTTACAGCATCCTCATTGTCTTCCGGCCACCATCTTGAGGTCGAATGCTGCCGAGTCTTTGATGCGACATGCTGGTCGGCTGCGTAGGGCTCAGTATGTGGATTGTGAGGAGCTTCCGGAGGTGTTACACCTGCAGGAGTACGTTTCCACATTGGATCATCAGGTACACCCTCGTTCCTGTAATCCACCGCTTTGGGATCTTCAAAGTCGTCCTGAGGCGGCATCTTGTCCTTGAGGCCAAGATGCCCTGCAGTCCACCACATACCCACCAGTCCTACGTCGTCCCTCGTCCTTATCATGGCACGAACGTTGTGCCGCAGCCAAGGAGCATAGGATCTGCACTCTGCTAGATGAGATCGCATCTGATCATGCGTATGTCTATTATGGGCCATGAATTCCTCCAGTGATAACGACGAGGTGCAGAATGCCGTAAGATGATGGAAGAATATGCCTTTGAAGGTTTGGCCGTCTTGGGAACAAGAACCTTTGCTGTCGCAGGCGTCTTCCATGACGCCAGCACGACCAAGACCACGCCACGGTGGAAGCTTGCTGTCTTCCAGTGACTGCCCGTCAGTATTGCTCCTGCCATGTTGGCCATGGTCGATCGGTCTTTGGCGTTGTAAATCCCAGCCCGTTGCCTGAATGACATTTCGAACCAGGCGATGGCCGTCCTGGACGTACGAGTAGTTGCCCGTGATCTTCCAAAGGTTGATCTGACCGGTGAGGATGACACCTTGGTTGTACGTGTAGACCTGCTCGTTGCGCACGTCACACTTCTTGTTATCACTCGTAGGATCGTTCCAACCGGAGATGTGGAACCCGTCAACGTACAGCCCTTGGCTGTTCATCATCCCAGATGCCTCAAGCCACCGGTACCCGTCTTGTGCGAATTCGAGAAAGACGGGATCGTGAGGCCTAAAGATATCATCACCGCGGGGCCTAGTAAGATGCTCGTCGCTGGAGGTGTCCAGTCCGTTGAAAAAGGGGGAGTCATTCCAATCACCAGGGAAGTACAGGTACATGGAAGCCGAAGCCGATATGAACAGCTCGTTGGTGATGGCATTCTTGTACGGCTCCAGCCTGGGGTTCCAAGTCATGCCTCCGCCACAGAGGTCCCAGTCCCAGCCGGCCTTGGCGAGGTTCCAGAATATCCTTGCTCGGTGGGAGAATGCGGGTGCCCAGATATTACCGTGCCACTTTGCAAAACCGGGAGCATCAGTAGCATCTTGGAAGTTGAGGGTTGTGTGCAGGTCGATGAATTGAATCGTTTCGAGCCAGCCGAGGACGACCCACAGGATGTCATCGTACGCCTCGTTCCTAATGGCGAAATGGTCCTGCCCGAAGTAGTAGCCTAGAATTTGCGAGAAGAAGAGAGTGACCAGGTTTTCCTTATTTCGATCTCCGCCTCTTCCTGAGATTGGAATCAGGTCGAGTGCACGTGATATGGAACCAAGAGCGCCAGAGACGTGCGTGCCCATCACGGCGGCGGTCCAATCGATGGCTTCTGGCCACGTCCCAAGCCATGGAGCAAAGTACTCTTCCTGCATCGTGCTGAGGACTTCCAACATGGGATCAAGGATGTCTAGATAGGCAGCATTGAGCGATGTATGACTGTCGAAGCCGTCATGCTCAATGTCCAAGGGCAGGGGCGCTTGGTAAGGAGGCGAGGGTTTCGAGGTGGCCCCCACACTCAGTGCGCCGAGCAGAGCACCTCGAAGGACGGTCCGATGTATCGCCATGGCGGTATTATTGATGCGCGCTCTGTCTTATGCTCAGGTCCCCGTAGCCTGAGTAACAGTAAAAAAGGACCACTCTGGTGTGTTCCGCTCATCGGGCTCCAGGCCGAATGCGAGACTGTGTGGCCCAGCCGAGGACGCCCAGCTCAGGACAGACGAGATTGAAACATGGAAGACTCAGGCCATGTATATGCTTTCCAGGGATATTTGGTCTGGAAAGTCCTAAGGAGAGCGGGGTGCCATGCTCTGTAAGGATTATAAGCCGTAGAAGCTTGCGTCGCAGGATTGGGGTGCGGGTGGCAGGCAGATGACGTGTTGTCCTCGTCTGATCAGGGAAACAGGTGACAGAGAGTGGGTTGACAGACGGTCTAGTGCAGGAACGGCGAGGATGTTGTTGAAGCAGGCGGGAAATCACAAGAAACCAGTGCACCAAACACCACAGGATAGCAGGAGGGAACGATGACGATGTTCCAAGGAACGAAGAGGAGGTCATGCTGCACGGCAGGCTCCTTGGCACTTCTTGCAGGCGTGCTTGTGCGAAGGAGGGGGAAGCACAGCCCCTGGCCCTGGCCCCTTGGAGTTCTGAACACCACAGGGCTTCGCTTGTGGGTCAGCGCACCTGCTGCCGCCTTCAGCGACTTCCGCCCACGGGTTCAGGACGAGTTGCCGAAGGAACAGCCCGTCGTGGTCAGCCCTACCCCCCGAACGATTGCGAGAACCGCTTGTCTGGATATCTAGGTAGGTACCTAGGTACCCAGGGACGTATTGAGATGAGCACTCGTCCGGGCTTTGGCACAGGTTGGTCGATGCCGTGTCCTCGTCGGCAGCAACGTCCTGACGAGTGCACCCACACCTCGTGCAGCTATACACTGCCCTGCTGTAACCAATCCCGCAGTCTCGTGATCCCCGATCGCGCTCGCAACCGGAATGTGGCTGCTCTCAGCAAACGGTTCTGCTTGTCTCCGTGTGGTCAAATGGATCTTGTGGCGCCTCCAAGGGCGACGATAAGAGGGCAAAGAGGGGCATTGCCAAAGCATGCTTGGATCACACAAAACTATTCCACCACCATTGCCGAATGCGATGAGCCCGAATTCGTATCTGTAATGACGCTCCGATGCTATAAGTCTAGGTGAGCTGGTGACGGGGTTCGCAGTGATAACTGGGACTGTTGATCGCGGCTTGCACGAGCCGCCCCATTGAGTCTGTTGTCTTTGGAATTCTATTCGCCGGGTCGGGGCCTCCCTGATTAGTACTAGCAAGCTACTGTGCATACAAAGCAAATCTATCCCATTCTCCTTTCCCCAAAAAAGAGAAAAGCCCAGGAGAGCAACACCCCCCCCCCGGCGGGGAGGATCGTCCTGCATGGTTCCGAAGACAGATAGCACACACGCGCATCTGGTGGTGTTACAACATTGCGCGCCTGAATCTGGCAGTTTGCATTGGGGGCGGCGTCAGCCTTCAGGCACGCTGCATTCGCCTACGGACTTTGCACTTGGGGTAGTTTAACTTGCTCAATTATTGGGTGACGGACCTGCTGGGTATCTCTCCGCACGTCCGAGACGGTCCAGATCGGAAAGAAAGAAAGCAAACAGCCTGCGCCTGCTCCGCAAGTTGTGAACATTAAAGTTTGTATTCATGGTAACTTTCATTTTGGCTCATCAAATACAAGTAGAATACAAGCCAGGGAAGACAATTGCACCCGGAACAACAACCGAAACGGTCTTGTCCTACTGCTGCTGCTGCTGCTCTTTCAACGCCACACGATATGAACGGGGTCCTCCCGGAACTGCCCAGTCAAGTCGGATTGTCGTGTGACCCATGCCTTGGACAGTTTCGATTCATACACAAACGGATTTACTCGCAAAATCGCTTCTCGAACTCTTTGAACAGCTTCGGGCTGATCTCGTCACTGCTCATGCCCTCAACCTCCAGTAGCACCCCCTGGCGGGCGTAGTGCTCTAGCAGGGGCTCACTTGTCTCCTGGAACTTGCGGAAGCGTGCCCGGTATGTCTCTTCATCGTCATCGGCCCTCTTCACAAGTGGCTCACCCGTGATGTCGTCACGCCCCGGCACTTTTGGCGCATTAAATGTCGTGTTGTACACGCGCCCTGAGGGCTCATGCACCCATCGTCCCGAGATACGTTCTAGGATCACATCAAAGGGGGTCTTGAGGGACACGGCGAGGTTGACAGGAATCATCTCGTCGAGCTGATCGGCCTGCGAGGCGGTGCGCGGAAAGCCATCCAGCAGGAACGAAGCTGAGGGGTCTTCGGAGGGTCGGGCGGCAAACGTCTTTGGCGCCGCGGACAAGAAGGCGGCCATCTCATTCTCGCTGCTGTACGCGTCACCTTCGGCGCCCACGGCCGACGAGTTGAGCGTCATGACCTGAGGCTGACCCAGCCATCCTCGCTTGCTCAGCTCGTTGTTGATCAGGCGCAGAATGAGGCTGTCAGAGACGAGACCACCAGCCTTAAGCGTGCTCTCGACTTGTATGCCTGCGAAGGAGTCGCGTCAGAAGGTCATGAGCATGGGTTTGGCGGTGCGCCGACATCGGCATTGGAAAGTACTGACCGAGCGCAGTCCTGTTCTTCACATTATTCCGCAAGAGATCACCAGAGCTGATACAGGATAGTTGTGGGAAACGGTGGAGGAGCCTTTCGGACTGTGTACCCTTGCCAACACCGGGTGCGCCGACCAGAATGACACGAGCAGCTCGCCTTAATCTCATGTTATGATATGAGTGTTTTGAGGGCAGGGCAGAGATAGATAGGGACAGGGCGTGTTTTTTTTTTGGGGGGGGGGGAGGGGGTTGGATTGAGTGAGTGAGTGCGGATATGCAAAGCGTTGTGGTGCTTGCCTTCTGTCAGGCCAGGCCAGCCCCGGGAAGGCTGGACGAGCCTTGTTGTTGTTGTGCTACACCTGAGGAGATGCGATAGGTTGCGATAGTAGGCTGGCGTCAGAGTGCGCGTTTCCCGAAACCCGTTGCGATGCGGGGTGCGAGGCAGAGGATCCCTAGCGGACCAGGCGAGGTAACCACAGGACGAAGCGGAACACCTCAAGAAATATCCATGGCGACAAGGTTGCGGGCGGGCGACACGATGCACGAGGACCGCTGGGGAGGACTGCTGGGGGAGACGAAAAGGAAGGGAAGTTCGGGAAAGGGGAGGGCAGAAGTGAATTATCAATCAGGCGCTGATGAGTGCCAAAGTCTCCGGGGGGAGGTCGATCTGCGTCACCAAAATTTGGCGGACAACCGACCGGCGTCTATGGATCAAGTGCATAAAGTCGCGGGGAAAGCTCGATAGGCCCAGGGGCCGTGGCACCATTTGAGTTCGGGCTCTGCGAATCTTGGCTGGTGACCACCTAGGTAACAACCTGTACCTCTCTATCTGTGACGCCGGCAGGTAGCTGCAGAAACGTGTTAGGTGGGCTCCTGTGCCCTGGAGTCCGATAGCCCGCCCCTCCCCCAATGCCTCTCTCAGCTGACCCAGCAAAAGCCCAAGCCAATTTGTTGAGGAGCACACTACAGTGCCAGCTGACGGCCAGCTGTTGGAAAAGTCCACTACTTGCGTCCGCTACCATGTCTTCTCTTTAGGTGACAAGTCGCTACTAAACCCGCCTACGCATGGCTGTTTAGAAGGCATTAATTAATATTGCTCTATTGACAGGCCCACGGCTGAACAGACGCCGCCCTATAGAATCAAATGCCCACGGCGATGGCCTGAGCAGTCGACGGCGTGGTGTTTAGACGGAGCTCGGACTACAGGGGCGCTGTCAAAGTGCGTTCTCGCCTTCCCGCTTGGTTTGCAACGAGTGGCCCGGAGCCTGAGAAGCGCCCAGCATTCATTGGTACGGCGAGGAACGCGCAATCGGTGATACTTCCTGGTCTGCCATTCTACTCGTTGCCCCATAACCCCAGACATCATCTTGGCTTGCACACCTGGCCGAGTTTCCCGAACTGCAGGCATTCCCGACGATGAATACTGTGCCCTCGTCGGCACGCTCCTGGATGCCCGGCATGTCACCTTTTTGATAGGCTGCAATGCGCCTTCTATCGTCTTATGCAACATCGCAACTGGAGTGTGTGTGACCAAGTCCCAGAACACCACGCTCCGGTTCCTCCAGCAGCACCCTCGAGCTCAGGTGTGTACAGAACCCTGAGGAGACTGGACTACCGGCGTGTCGTGGATCTGCCCACCTGATGTCTACCATTGGACTGCGATGTGTGAAGATGGCCATGCTCCTCGGGGTTTCTTTTTCTTCAATCTCGCACACCTGCTGGATGAGCCATTCCCAATCCTCCCTATATGCTGCGATGGGGCCTCCAACTGTCCATCCGTGGATGTGTTTGGAATCAACAAGATGCTCGCCCACTTCTGTGGCTTGTTGTGGGAGGACTTCAGAGAAAAGCGAGCGTACGGCCCAAGACGGGAGGGCATCGCCCTTGGTGGACCTGCTCTTGAAATCTTTCATCCTCTCTGCGAATGCACAGACTCGGTCCTTCGTGCTCTCCCAGCTGGCCCCGATGGCTTATGATCACCAAGACGGGGAAAACAACGTTCAAGCACTTGCGAAGCAGGCTCTCGAGGAATGGAAAGAGTCCGTCCGCAATAAGCTGGACGATGTCACCCAGTTTCGGCACAATGCGCTGTCTGTTTGACTGTCCATCCGTGTGGTCGGCCTGTCCCAGGTGGAAGGAGGTCTGATATGAGATGGAATGACGAGCGCGTCCTGGTATACTTGACTTGGGAGAAATCGAAATAAGAAGAAATACCAAAATGAATGCTTCATTGCTCCCATCTGGCAGCCTCACCTCATATTCACGTGAGTAGGTCGCCTTCTGCCCGTGGTACCCAGGCAGGCGCCTGTTACCGGGCTGTGCATTTTGCTAGGCACAGGTGGCCGATTCGCACCTGGTACATTTAGGTCTTTATATTGCAGTTCAACTTGATTTGGTACCGAGCTATGAACCTCTCTCTCGTCTCGCAGATACGTCCAAAAAGTGTGAGCAGTGCCGGGAGAGCGTTTGCGTCCCATAGCAAGACCCTGGTTATAAGACGCTCTATGCACTTGTCTGTGTACGAGCGACCTAACCGGGCCTTCGTGACTGCGTACCTAGATACCTAGCATAGATACCTCGGTACCAAGGTAGGCACCCAGTTGGGAAATGCCGCATCCGTCCCTGCACAGTTGATAAATCGTCGAAAACCAGGTAAGCGTTCATTGCTCTTCAGGCTGGCGAACTTCACAAGAAAGCGCAAACAGCCTGACAGCGAGCCAGCCGGTGGGCGAGACTGGCAGGTTGTCTTACTCGTTGCTAGCCGCGCTAGAGTACCTAGGCTAGGCAGGTTAGTAGGCAGGCCCCTTGGCCCAAGAGCCTCCGGTGCTCGGGTCCCAGGCAGTGGCTTTGTCGCCCCGAGGGTCTGGAAGCGCCCGAAAAGCTTGGGCCGTCGGCAGATCCGGAACTCCTGACAAGCGGCGGGCCCGTTTCACAAATGTCACTCTGGCACTTCACACGGGAAACAAGGCCAGAAACAACGGGCGAGACGATTGAGATCTCGAGCCTCTTCTAGTGTACCTTGGATCTAGAACACGACTCGGTGGTCCTCAGGCTCTGTCCTGAGTCGACAGCCCAGCTGCTTGCCCAGAACCCGCCTGGCATGACATATCGCTGTCTGGTGTAGTTACATAATAATGCCGCTTGAGGGGAGCGGTCCCTGTACCTGGCCAGCCGCCCCACGTGAGGTCACTCAACAACCCAATGCCAGTTGCAGCTGGCCCTGCAAGCCAGCGTTGCGATTCTTGTAGTCTGTCCCCTTTTTTCCATCTTACATGCCGCTTCTTGTTCTACATGCACGCCCGACTTTTCCTACTTTCTTTCTTCGACAATCTGACCTCTCTCTACGCATCTCAACTCACCCTCTCCTAGCCTCTGCATAATCTCGCGTCTCCATCATGAGCGCATCTGCAAGCGTGGCTCGTAGAGCCGTTGTGGTAAACCCTTTCTCTAGCAGTGGTAAGCTCAACCCTCCAACGCGACATATTATCCAGAACAGGGCAGCGGCGTGGACCAAGGCTCACCAGTCCATGTCACAGGTCGGGCGATTTCGAGGTCAACATTGCGAGCCAGCTCCCTCCATCTTAGTCGTAACGCCCGGAACATCCAGCTGCAAAACTCCGCCGTAGCGCTGCTCATCCCCATTCGTTCAGTCACCACCGATACTAATCGAGGCGGTCACTCGTCTGGGCCGCCGCCTGGATTCAACGCTGAGGAGGCTAAGAGGCCTATACCTAAGGAGGCGGTGCCTGGCTCCAAGACGGCGGCGCAAACGAAGGAGACCCAGTCGAAGGCAGAGGACAAGAAGGCAGCAGCGGACAGCGACAGGAGCGACAGCCTGACAGAACTGACCGAGCGGAAGGATGCCTTTGCTGCCTCCAAAAAGGATCCGAAGAAGGACAAGAAGTTGACCATCGGGCAAAAAATAAAAAAGGAGGCTCAGCACTACTGGGATGGCACAAAGCTCCTGGCGACCGAAGTCAGGATCAGCACAAAACTCGCGGTCAGGATGGCTGCAGGTTATGAGCTCACCCGGAGAGAACATCGGCAACTTCAGCGCACCGTTCAGGACCTGGGGCGGCTCGTTCCGTTCTCAGCATTCGTCATCATACCATTTGCGGAGCTGCTTCTCCCGGTTGCGCTGAAGCTGTTCCCCAACCTCCTCCCAAGCACGTACGAGAACCAGAAATCAAAGGACCAAAAGGCTCAGACCCTGCGAGCGCTCCGGAGAGACGTTAGCGACTTTCTCCGACAGTCCATCAAAGAGACCGGGCTCCCACTGTCCGCCGCGACCGCACAGAAGGAGGAGTTTGCCAACTTCTTCCGCAAAGTCCGCGCCACCGGTGAGAAACCCACCGCCGAGGACGTCATCAAAGTCTGCAAGGCATTCAAAGATGATCTCACCCTGGACAACCTGTCACGGCCCCAATTGGTGTCGATGTGTCGATACATGAACCTGAACACGTTCGGCACGGACATGATGCTCCGTTACCAGATCCGGCACCGCATGCGGCAGATCAAGCGCGACGACCGGGCGATCAGCTACGAGGGGGTACAAAGCTTGACGGTCGCCGAGCTGCAGATGGCGTGTGCCAGCCGTGGGATCAAGTCGCATGGCGTCTCACCCGCGCGCCTGCGCGAGGACCTGCAGACCTGGCTCGATCTGCGCCTGAAGGAGGGCGTCCCCTCCACGCTTCTTGTTCTGAGCAACGCCTACATGTACGGCCAGACCGGCGACAACGCCGTCGCCAACCAGATCGACGCACTCATCGGCGTGCTGTCCTCCATCCCCGAGGAACTGTACCACGAAATTGAGCTTGAGGTCCACACTGCCGAAGGCGCGGCGACGAACAAGTTGCGCCTGGAGGTCCTCCGTGAGCAACAAGAGCTGATCGACGACGAGAGCGAGCAGAACGAGTCCAACCAGGAGAGTGGCCTAGCGACGCCCAGGGATGTTGACGACATTGACGAGAAGGACGAGAGACAGGAGAGGCAGGAGAGGCAAGCGGAGGCCAAAGACGCTGGACTAGAGAAAAAGCAGGTCGGCGAGGCCATCGACGCCGAGTTAGATGCCAGCCAGGCCGACAAAGCATCCACCAAGAGTGCGGACGCCAAGAAACCGGAATGAGTTGGTGCTTGGTGTCCCCAAAAGAAATATGCGTCCAGGCCCCAAGGCGAGGTGAAATGGTTCGCCAACGGCGCTCGGGGGAATACAAGAAGTACTAGGACAAAGTCCTGATCGTGTAAGAACAAATATGTCTGATGGACCACAATCGGACTGAGAGTGTTGCAAAGGGCGGGGGGGGGGAACCAAATAAAGACTACAGGACATCTCGGCACTGGAAATGGATAGACTCATTCATACGTTTTTACCAAACTCATCGACCAATGGCGCTTTTGCTATGTTCTAGTCTCC